>CAIGRB010082241.1:33915-58100 GCA_903798255.1 Fraxinus quadrangulata | reverse complement strand
AACCAAGCAAGGAAACACAAGAATACAGCAAAGAAACAAAAGATACAGATAATTCAGAGTCTACAGCTCTCCATACGAGTGTGTGTTATAGAGAGGGGGGGGAGAGAACCTTAATGATCTCAACAAGCTGGTCTACTCCACTCTCACCAGGAAACAAGGGCTGAAAAGTGTGAGTCAACAATAACACGTGAGAAATTCTTTTAGCCATCATGTAAATGAAATATTATATTTGAAAAAAATAAAAGAACTACCTGTCCAAGGAGTAGCTCAGCAAGCACACAGCCAGCAGACCAAATGTCTATAGCTGTAGTATATTCTGTAGCTCCAAAAATAAGCTCAGGTGCTCTATAAAACCTAGAGCAGATATAAGAAATATTGGGCTCTCCTTTGACCTGCCAAGAATCATGAAATTTTGTCAAGCGTCCCACTCGCATAAAAAGGACTCCGTATCCATCTTCATGAATAGCATTTTACTCACCAAAACTTTGGCACTTCCAAAATCACATAACTTAAGCTGGTGCGTATGTGGATTCACCTGAAAAAGGTCACAAAATTATTAAACTGAAAAAAATTATTTGCAATGAAACAAGTTAAAGCAATCGAAAGGCAAATCAAAGGCAGATAGTCCCACATATGAAGCATGCTAATCATCCAAATAAAAGCTCTCATAATACTGAAAGATATGTCTTAATACAATGTATATGTTAAAAGGGGATTAAAACAATGTAAATGAGAAGTTAGCATTCCTTCTGAATGCAACAGACTGATGTAAAATGACTGAATAGTCAACAAAGTTAGTATGTATTAACAAATTATTAAGAATGGAGATAAAACCAAGGCCACTAACGTAAGAGAAGTTCATGTTCAGTTCCAATACAAGAAATGGAAAACCATAAACTCACGCAACTTGCACTACCAAAAGGATGGAAATACCAAGAGAACTACTGGCTGTCACACTAGCCACTCAGCATAAAGGATATAATGGAGTATACAGACACCAGAAGGGTGAATAACGGACGCATGAGCAGTATTTATTTATCTTTTCTACCTGGCATAAAGCATCCAGAGAGATGTACTACACCACAAGAACTAAACAGTTTGCCGTGAAACCTAACTAATGGTACATCTTACAGATGATCAGTTCCATAAATTTCAGGCAATGACGTACAAAACTGGAAAAACACTTAACATATTTACCTAAATGGTACGTACCAGTACATTTTGAGGCTTGATGTCCCTGTGACACACTCCAATACCACGATGGATATAAGACAATGCTCTGAAAATCTGCCAAACAAGTATTGTCATCTACACATTAACCTTGAACAGAAAATTGAATTCTATTGCTCTGAACATACAGTTCTCAGGCAAAACAGTTGAACGTCAACAAGTCCCAAAATACAGAATGGATATCTCCCTAAACATAATTCCCTTTCAGAAAACAAAATTATCAGAAGTTGATCCACACGCAACATAATTCATAACAATATTCACAACAGATTGATAAGAAATTGATCCTACATTACCAACTCATTAAAGATAAGTAGTAATTCAGAAGATTTGAAAAAAGAAAAGAGTCACAAATTTTAAGTGTAATATATCAATTCTCTCAATGTAGAATATAGATCCTATTTCCATGCAAACTTTAACAAACTTCAAAATAAGAGAGGTTCACTAAAAGAAAACTGAATAAAAACATGACCTAACTACCAATCCCAAAAGGAATTAAAATTAAAATTTGCAAGCAGACTAAGATATCGAGGCTATGAAAATGGTGCAAAGTAGCATGCATTAGACCAAGTAGTGCATCAAAGAATAAAAAATACCTGGTAAGAATACAGCTTCACATATATGAGTGGCATCCTCTGGTTCAACTTATTATAGTGTTTGATAACACGATTTACGGTTTCAGGGACATACTCAAGTACCAGATTAAGATATAGTTCATCTTTTTCAGTTGTAGAGAAGAAGCAGTGCTTCAAGGACACAACATTTGGGTGGTCAAGAAGACGCATCGTTTGTAACTCTCGGTTCTTGTATCTCTTGTCTTGAAGAACCTTCTTAATGGCAACTGTTTCGCCTGACTCTAAGCATTTCGCCTGATAGTAAAAGATCAGCAAAGAGTGATCTTTTCATTTGCATAATTTGGTAGCACTGAGCAATTCCAAGTCATAAACAAAGCAATACATTACCTGAAATACTACTCCAAATGATCCATGCCCAACAACACGTTCAGCCATGTAACTAATGGTCTGAAAATATCAGGAAAAAATGCAAATAAATAAGTAAAACTTCAAAAAAGTACAATGTGGTTTTTGGGAACAGGTTTTTAGGAGAATGATACAAAAGCTATGGCTATACCTGTTTACGCTGGCCATTTCGACCACCAATAGTTGTAACTATTATGTGCCCTGTCTCAGTGCCATTACCATCAACAACTGCTGTTTCCATTTCCTAAAAATTGAAACGTCTCTCATTAAAATAAAAATTACCAAGCAATTCAATATAAGAATAGTTCTAAAAGAAGTTCTACATAAAGAACGAAATTTTTACAACTTGCACACTCATACCTTGTCATCCCGGATTTTCATCTCATTCATCTCCTCAGGCAGCCTATCAACCCCCACAGCATGGCTGCTTGACTCCCTTAATCCAGAAGTAGGCGCAACACCAACTGAAGCCATACGATAAAATACTAGCTGATAGTATTAACTTGACAAACTCACCTGCTGAAATTAACAACACAACATAAAAATGTTTAGACCTTATACATATACTATAGTTTGTCTCCTAACAATATCTTCCACCCCACTTTTTAGTTCAAAGTAATAGCTTTGACTAGTTATGTAAATTTACTGAGATTATCTTGGCATGACATGTGAAATGAGTCTAACAAATGGTTTTCAGATTACAAGAAACTGACATGTAATGACAAAACAAAGAAAGGACGACAGGGAATCCAGCAAGTCCTCTTTCTATGAATCACTAAAATTTTGTAGAAGGGGATCATCAATGCTACTTACTCTGCCTAGATGAAAGATTAGACTCGTATATGCAACTTACAAGTGAAAACAACTGGAAAAAAAATGATAGCCTTTTCACTCTACTGAAATTTTATAAAAAGTCAATTCAAAAATGTCATTCACTCTCCAAGAAAAAATGATTTATAGAGATTGAGAAGCATCACAGTCATTTAACTATAATTATCCTTCCTTGCCCCTTAATATAGCTACAATAAACCATCTGACTATTGTGTGCCATATAATACAAGTCAAACTAGTCCAGCAACTTGTCAATTTGCATCAATAAGACTTGCTCATTGGAGTAGTATAGGAGACTATTATATACATGCTGTTCAAATTAAAGATAATAAGAATTGAAATCAGTTTCGTACGGAAACCAAGGAAGTTAGTGAAGTAGCAAGGCCATTAAATCATTGCCCAATACTTTGGAAAGTGGTAAATTTCTTGTGAAATTGCATTTCTTCAGACAACATCAGTAGAATGACTAACATTAACAGAATTTACTTTCATGTGTGCACCCCATATTTGATCTTATAAGCTGGCTATAGAATTGGCTCCAAGCCATCATTAAAACTCGAAGTTAAAAGTATTAGTCTCTGCCGTATTCATGTAGACAAGCAGAAAACTTAAGCATCCACATTCACATTTCAAGTAGAGCAGAATACTAGCAGAGGCCAGACAGAGGCGGGAAAGAAGGAAAGGACCATGAGTTTTAAAATTGAAGCAATAACAGCATATAACCCATTCTACATCTTGTCATGATTGTAGAAAAGCATGCTCATAACATACTTGAGTGCAAGATGCAGCAGGTATGATGAACTATGCGTTTCAGTACACTTCAAGCAAATTCAATAGTATCAACGGGAAATCTGTCAACAACAGATAACTAAATGAATTTCTGAGTTTATTGTACTCAATGCTCGACGTATTTCACTAAGATAAGGTGATGGCAGGCAGATAATTCTTTTAGTCTTTTTCTATAATGCAATTATTATTACATAGAGACGTTGAAGATTGAAAAAGACCCATGCAAAAGGAATAAAATATTAACATACCATTTGTGATAACTGTTTTCGAACGTCTTTTCCATGACAAACATAGTGGGCTTCTAATGGTTTGGTTTATAGTGAAGATTTTTTCCCATCACAAGTAGATAGCTTTTGCTTATATTTTTTCCCAGTGACAATATACCTATCAAATAATCCTTTGCTGATTCAATTTTTATAATTAAATAAACATTATTCTAGCTGATAAGTTGTGATTCTTGACGCCTTTTCAAGCAGTCCTGTTAGTATTTGGCTCTTTCAAGCTCCGCTTGACTATACGTAGAGTAGGCAAATAACTCAACAAAACCTTATAAATATTGTTGGTGTTCGTAGAGCGAAAGTTGTTCAACTATGATAAAGGTAGGCTTTTGTACGACTTGCGAATATATGTATGCCCATCAATGTACTGAAATGGAGTTTAATTCTATAGGAATTTTAAAAAGCTCAACAAGTCTTTTGAATCATGTGAAACATTCAACATCCAGTTCAATATTGATGTTCTATACATGCAAACTCGTTTATTCTCTTCTAGATCCCTGAAACAATAAACCAACTCCTAACGCAACATCAAATCGAGCAGGACCTTATTGAGTCAGGATATTTTTCCTTCAAATTTTCACCACCACCCCGTGCTTGTAGACAAAAATAAGAAAACCCCATCAACTCTGCTGTCCAAGATTAATTTTTCCCATAAATTTTAAAAGGAGATTTGCCAGAATTCATGAAACTAAATACTGAAACTTTGATGAAACGTCTATTTTTAATTTATTGAACATAGGAAGACCAAATTAAAATAATATATAGAAAAGAAAATGTTTATTTTATCTATTAATTTTACAACGCAAATTTTCTCTCTCCTTAACTCAGAAGAGCTACAATCATAAAGCTAAAACGGAGAAATAAAAGAGACAACAAGAATAATTAAGGCCGTGATCCATACCAGAGAATTTTAAATGGAGACAGAGAGTTTACAGCTAGCGTGAAGAGGAAAATGCACAACAGAATTTTAAAAACAATAAACACACATTTCGTAATATAATAAACAAACTATGATGCTAAATTGCTAATTTCAGAAAAACCAGAGCAGAAATAGGAAAAACAAACAGACCTTTAAATTAAAAAGAAAAAGTTGGTTTTAGGAACAGACAAAACAAACAAACATATTTCATTAAAACCAATTAACCACAAAATCAACAGATCCACGCAGAAAAATCGAAAAAACATAGATTATCCTTTTACAATTTAAAACCAAAAGAACGCTTCGCATCAAAATTTCAGGAACAGTTAATTAAACACAAGAGAAAGAGCGGTAAAAGAAATTTGTACCGATGGAATCAGAATGCTAAGTAGGAGGTGGAGCAGACACGGATGATCATCGGTGACTCCCTCTAATGATTAATTTGTGGCCTAAATTATGTGACCCATTACCTGAGAGAGACGGATAAATACAAGAGAGAGACAGAGAGAGAGAGGGAGACACTAATCACTAATGTGTATTTATTGTAATTTGTTTTTTTAATTTTTAATTTAGTTTTGGCGACAATGCAAGAATGGTTGCAAAGTGTGACTAGTAAAGCATTGTTCTTCTAAATTCCGGTTTCTAAATTTTATTTTTATTAAGTATTATTTTTTAATATTAGTCTTAGAAGTGTAAAAATAAGTGAAAATCACAGCAACGTCCCTAACATTTGTATTGTTTGCAAATTTTACTTTAACCTTCAATTTGTATCCACGAAGATCCCTAACTTTTCAGAAATATGTATTAGAGGTCCAACTAGATCGTCCATTTGACCGTTAGTTGACTTAAAAAATGTAAAAATTGAATATTTTGATTATTTTAATCAATCCCATGTAACCCTCACCTGAAACCACCACGAAATCCCCACCTCCAAAACCGCCATGAAATTATATTGAACATATTCTCTTTCTTCACACCTGAAAGCGAATGCAGGCCCCAATAGTTTACTTTCAAATTCAGGAATGCAACGCCGTCGCTTATTTGAGAACAAGCAAGACGAGAAGATGTTCGAATAATTGGGATGAGAGAACTTCAGTTTGCAACAATTGGCTTGGTGTCACGTGTAATCATGATAATTCAAGAGCGATAGCTGTTCGATTGCTTGGAATTGGATTCCATGGTCACATTCCTTTGAACATTCTTCGCCTTTCATCGGCCCTTCAGACCTTGAGTCTGAGATTCAATGGTTTTAGTGGGTCTTTTCCTACTGATCTTCTGAAGCTTGGGAATTTGACCGGTCTTCATCTTCAGCTCAATAATTTTCAGGGTCCATTGTCATGGGATTTTTCAGTTTGGAACAATCGATATGTATTAAATTTGTTGAATAATGCTTTCAATGGGAGTATTCCTCTATCAGTTACAAATTTGACTCATTTGCCTGCTTTGAGTCTCGCTAATAATTTTATTTTTGGTGATATTCTTGATTTGAATATCCCCAGTTTGCAACTATTAGATTTGTCCAGCAATAATCTTACAACAGTTGTGCCTTGGTCTCTTAGATTTCCAGTTCAGCATTTGCTGGCAATAAGATCTCCTACTTATGAGTGGGCAAAAATCAATCCGAATCAGTCAAACCGATCAACCCAATCCAAAACAAATAGGTTTGAGTTGGTTTTTTAGTTCAATTGGATTGTGTTCGAGTTAGAAAATCAAATTTTAGGTTGGGTTGTGTTGAGTTCCGTATTATCTATTAAAACTCAATCAAACCAACACAACCCAATAAACTAAAAAATATTAAAATAAAAATTAATACTTAAAACATATAACCTGATGATCAAAATTCTCATCTACCTCACGTTTCTTCTACCTCTCAATCTTGCTCGTACATTGGCTTCTCGACTTGATTTTTTGACGTAATTTTTTACTAAACACTTGAATTGAAGGATGAGATTTACGTTTTTAGTATTTAGGTTGAATTCATTTTATTCCATAAGTATAATAAGCAGGTATTCAACATGTATTTAGATTAATTTAATATGTATTTAATTTGATCATGGTATTTAGATAGATTTAATATGTATTTAATTTGATCATTATATAAACTACTTAACGGTTTTTACAATATTTTTAATTTATATTGTTATATTGGAATGGAACTTAACTTCCCGAACCATTAACACAATTTCAATCGACTAGAGGCCTTTTAAATCTCATTTTTTAATGTAACTGAAATTGCTCCAAATTGAAATGGTGTCAAACTTAAAAAAAATGTTAAAATTTAACGAAATAAGTTTCAACCATTGGGTCTATAAAAAAATTGTCCAACAAAAGAATAATTGAGTCCAACTTGAATTGGATTCAAGTCCAAACTTTGGATTGGGTTGGTTTCAACCGTGAATTAGTTGGTTTCAGTTTGAATTATTGTTAAATCGAACATATTGGATTGGGTTTGGGTTGGACTCAAAACCAGACTCAAAACCAAACCAATCCAACTCAACCCAACCTAACCCATCACACTCCCACTCCCAACCCATCACACTCCCGCTTAAAATAAAAATATTCAATTTTTACATTTTTCAAGTCAAGTAGCAAGCTTCCATTTGAATATTTGCTGCATATTTTTAAAATGTTAAGGGCATTTGTTGTCACAAATTAAAGATTATGATAAAATCTGTAAAAAAATAAAAATGTTAGAGGCTGCTGCAATTTTTCCTAAAAATATAGTATATGTTTTGACCTTTCAATGCATTTAAAATAGAGATCAATTAATCATGGACAATATCTACTTTTAGTGGGAAAAATTTAGCCATGTTTGACCACCATCAATTCAAAATTAAAGAATTCTTTAATTTTCGTACTCATTTTTAACCACATATTTACACAATAAAATATTTTATACGTAAATTCAAAATTTTTTATTATTTTTTAACTACATATTCTCCAAAAAAAAAAAAATCAATATTTTAAAACTCGATATTCTCAAAATAATGACCATCAAACAAGGATTTAGCTATGTTTGATTTGGAAATCAAATTAAAATTTCAAATAAAAGTCAGTTATTAATTTTTATTATATATTTTATGGGATCCAAATGTTTTCAATAATATATTTTATTTAGTCAAAATCTATTAAAAAATGATTTTAATCTAAATCAAACAAAAGTTTATTCTCGTCGTAAGCGTGTTATTTTCTTATTTTTTTCATGTTTATTTGAATATCAAGTGACGAGATAAGGCCGCCTAAGCAACAAACAGTAATTTTCAAAGCTTGGTTAATAAGGTGAGTCGAGTCATTGAGACCACAATGTGAGAAAGAACCTAGACCATGGCGACTGTATACACACACTCTTTGGACTTTCCTCCTAGTCCTTTTAGATAACTTATAGCTACGAGAAAAGATACCTCTTTATTCGTGTTTTTAAGTAGGAAATAATAAGTCGGAAGAACAAAGTTCTAACTCTTAACTCCATTCGAATCCTCGTATGCAACTTTTTTCTCTCATCTCTTTTACAATTAACTTTTCGATTTAACCCTTTTTTGTTTCTATTTTATTCATAATTTTCTCTTATTTATAAACTATAAAGTCACTTTTTATCTTCACATGCAAAATTGAATGCAACGTGGCATAAATTGGACCTTTAGTATTGAGAGCACTTTAGTAGTGGTGTGACTCAAAAGAGCACACTATTTGTGACTCGAAGAGCACATAAATTGAATCGAATAACAGCCATTATAAAATTAATTACAAAATTTATTTATCATTTTTTCCTCATGCAACGTGGCCCAGCTCTCTGGATAATAATTTATATTTTTATAAATATAATGTATATTATATACATGTTATTATAAACTATAAACAACTTAACTTTTTTGTTAAACATATTTTGAGATTTATGATATTTTAACATAAAAAGCGAAAATTATACACTAAAAAATGTAATTTATTAAAACACATTATTTCAATAGGGCGGTGGGAGACCCTCAAGGTTGGGGTTTAATCTTTAAAAAGGAACGACCAAAAAACAGATCAATTTGAATGAATTATTAATTCAAAGTTTATTAAAACACATTATTTCAATACCTAAAACTAAAAAATAAAATTATTACTTTATATTGAATATATGAAACTTATTTTGCCGACCAAGTTCATTGTACCAATACCACGTTAAAAAATACTAGAGAAATAGAACATAGTTGCACCGTTGCATCGTGCTAAACCTATAAAATACAATCTTTTGTGTACAATAAGTCTCGTTAAAACTTAATTAGTGAATAATCATTTCTCGTAGACAACCAGTGAAATAAGGACTTGTTTGGCAAAAATTAAGCTTTTGCTTTTTTCCTGAGAAAATTACCGTAGATCGATTTTCTCTAAAAGATAAATCACTTCCCAAAAAATTATCAAAACATTTTCAAAAGTAATTTCTAATTTCAAGAACAATTATTGACTTTAAAAATGTCTTGACAAAGTACCCCGTAAAACTAAAAAGGAACAACCAAGGTTTGAGGGTTCGATTCCTGCCTCTTANGAATGCAACGTGGCATAAATTGGACCTTTAGTATTGAGAGCACTTTAGTAGTGGTGTGACTCAAAAGAGCACACTATTTGTGACTCGAAGAGCACATAAATTGAATCGAATAACAGCCATTATAAAATTAATTACAAAATTTATTTATCATTTTTTCCTCATGCAACGTGGCCCAGCTCTCTGGATAATAATTTATATTTTTATAAATATAATGTATATTATATACATGTTATTATAAACTATAAACAACTTAACTTTTTTGTTAAACATATTTTGAGATTTATGATATTTTAACATAAAAAGCGAAAATTATACACTAAAAAATGTAATTTATTAAAACACATTATTTCAATAGGGCGGTGGGAGACCCTCAAGGTTGGGGTTTAATCTTTAATATGGAACGACCAAAATTCAGAGCAGTTTGAATGAATTATTATTTCAATGCGATAAGGTATATGAACGAGCAGTCAACATCAGCAGGTGAAAAATATAAAAGCAAGAATCTTATAAAATGTCTACTTGCTAACACTTGGTCTACAGGGGTGAATCACTATAGCTGGCCTGTCTGAAAGCCAATAGCTAAAGACCATTAATTTAATATTATTGCATTATTAACTCAAGATCCATACCAGAGGCACCCATTGTCAAGTCAGAATCATCACAGTTCATCAAAACAACTCTAAACCAAACTCAATGTGTTTCCTTGTTTGGGAGAAAGGGAAGCAGGGTAAACTGACAAACTTCATTACAATTAGACATGTCTGGGGAGGAAAATGTCAACAAAAGATTTGATAAGAAGCGTAAAATCCAATCAGCAACTAGAATGGTAGCGTCTGGTAGCCAGAAAAATTCATCCTTAGAATTGCAATTGGAAATGAACCAACTTTGAATTGAGTTTTAGCCTCTGTTTGTCCACCAACGTAAGCATGATCTCATAAAGAAAATATTACATTGAAAATGTATTTCATACCAATTGGCATACCTCATAAACATGAAGAGCTTTTTGTACGGATATATCATTAGCCCGTATGTACAAATAATTATGAGACTGCACCACATTAAAACGCCACAACATCAAACTGGTCTATGAAGGAAAGAGCCAGTGAAAGGAAAAGAATATTACTCGGCACGTGATCTTTTAAAAGGATTCATTGATTGTATGAGGTCTTTGGTTTCCTCTTGAAAACTTGAAACCCATAAAAGCAAATCCCATTTCTTTGACATCAATGAACATCATGATTCTAAAATGCTTTGATCACATAAACCACATATTATTCTTAGAACATAGGAAACTACAGAGATATGTCCTATAGTGAGTGATCTTAAGCGCTTAACCCTGCTCACCCCTGCTACCCTTTCAAGATTTCTCTGACATATAACATTGTTGGGATCTGCATGAATTTATTTTTCCTTTGCAGCTTTCTTTCACCGGCTATAAAAAGAGAGAGAAAAGTGTTAGAAATTGAAGTTGGTAGATAAGAGTAGAAGTGTTCAAAGGAAGCGAAGATTGTTCCAATCACTGAGAGATCACATTGTTCCAATTACTGAGAGATCACATCCTTGAAAGGTTGTAGCTCAGTCATAGCTTTATGAAATATCGAAAACAGACAATTATTTTTCCTGCAACTTTGTTCACTCCTATGTGATGCAGAGGAATCGAGAACCAATCTTAATTGGTATATAACTTTACAGGTTGTAACTTGAAGGTTCTTAATGAGGAAATTTACAAAACAACTTGTACATAGAGAGTTGTTAAACTTCAAATACCTTGTTTGTTTACAGAAATTAATTTATGCACTTTCGTTTTAAAAACATTATTGCGAAAGTCCGTCAAAAAAACTGGAAAAAGATAAAGAACATACCTATTAAGATTGTCGATTCCTTTCCACAGGAACCACTGTCTTGGAATTGTATTGTCTTGAATGTTTGTTTCATGACCATCGCCAGTATGATTATTTGATGATTTCAGTTCATCAAGTTTTTTTCTTCAATTTGGAAACCTCAGCGTCAATTCTGTGCAGAGAACATAGATCACTGTAATAGGTAAGAAACTTAACTTGGGTAAGCATAAGTTACCATTTTTGTCCCTTACAAGTGCAAAACTTATGGATCTATCAATAATCAATTGGTATTAATGGGGAGATTGATTCTCTTATTTAGAACGCATCCTTGCATTTGTTAGTCAGATAGGTTGCAGAGAAGATCGAGCAACAGTATTTCTCAACACAGAAATAGACATTTATCTGATAACAAGAATTATTAATTCCATGAGCAAGCAATATATATTAATTTCATTTAATACCATTTACAAAACTCGTACAAATATGATCTACTGCAAAATATTTCGATTTACATAATAACCCCTTTGATTTCTTGGAGTAAATGATATTTTATCTGTAAGTTTGATGTTACAAAATGCTTTCCTAAAACTCATGAGGTGCCAGTGAACCAAAATTATTCGATCTTTTCGCTATCAATATAAATTTAATGAAATTTCACTCTTTTACAAGCTGAGATTGGATGATGAAACATGGGCTGCCCTGCTAGTGGAAAAAATGGCCTTGGCATATTTAATGACAATGGCCTAAATCTAGTACCTGCACCTCAAAAAAAAAAAAATAATAATAATAATAAATCTCAATTTTTCCTACAGAAATAGTAATATCAAGAAAAGGGTAATCTTGTTCAATCCCAAAAATCCGAACATTTAATTAAAACTAAAATATTTCCAATAGTTATAATCAATTTCATAAAAGAAAAGAGTAATCAAATTCTAATCAATACCACATTGCAATCATACATAGTACAATTAATTACTTAAGGATGAAAGAAATATATATATATATATATAAACAAAAACCATACCTTTAGTGGGTCCACCCATCGTGATCACGGAAACAACTCTTTTTTTTTTTTTTTTATCAACTTCCCATTTCTTCACCAAAATAAAGCAATACCCATATCTCAAAATTCTATGTGCAACTTTCTACTAATTGAACACAGCTCCATATTCTGCAATATCTTTTGATCATTTAATTTTTCCACGAAAAATAAAATTTTAGATGCATTATGTACAGGAGGGAAAGAGGCTGACGATGGTTGGGAGACATTTGGCAAAAAGCCTGTGAAATAGCATTATAAGGTTTCTATATAACNTTGATCAATTAATTCTTCCGCGAAACTTAAAATTTTTGGATGGATTATTAACAGAAGGTAAAGAGGCTAATTATGGTTGGGAGACATTTGGCAAGAAGCTGGAGAAACAGCATTATAAGGTTTCTATATAACTCTCTGTTGTTTTTCTTCATCAATCTTGATTAATTTCTTATATGTAAACTTTTATGATTACACTGCTTTGTAACATGCATCCAGGCACTTTCCCAGATTAAACTGCTAGATATTGGCTTCTAATCAGAGTTTGTTGTCTTCTGACTAAAAATTTATTTTTGGGAAATCTCAAAAATTCAACAGTGGTTTATTTTTGTTCTCTCTTCAGATTATTTCCAAAATCTAAAATATCATGTGAACTAACAATGTCTTGAGTACTAAAACTAAAAGAATTGAGAAAGAAACAGATCAATTGACCTTTGGAGGCCTCATCGTAGGCCTTGATTCACCAGATCTCCATTCCTCATTTCTTTATTCCTCCTAATTTTTTTTTTTGAAAAAAAAAAATACACTTCACTTATTTCACTCTAACTCAAAGATTTTTAACAAATAAGTAAGCATGAAAAAAAAAAAGTAGAAATGAAATTTACTTGTCTATTGTTCCCACGTCATTGCTTGAGCTGGAATCATCATGATCATCTTGTTCTCCGGACACAATTATTTTAGTGTACTACGTCAATGAAGCAGTTGTAAACCCATTCTTCAAGAATAGCTTCATCAGCGGAGAGGCTTGAATTGACATCGGAAAGCACTAGCAAGATTATGCAGCTTATAGAGAGAATCTTGGAAGAAAGAAAAAGAAAAGAGAAAGAAGGAGAAGTGCGGATGGTTGTCTAGGAAAATGGTGGATTAAAAGAAATATGGTAGTTCTGAAAAGAGAATGGAGATGATGATTGCGTAAAGTGTCTCTACTCAGACGTACAGGTGTTGCATGTAAAAGAATTTTTCTTGTCTGTACAATAATACGACGTCGTTTTACGTTCCCACCAAAGAAATAATAAACCACGAAAAAAAGAGTAAGGCATGCATTCCTATGAACAGTACCATAACAAAGTCACTCTTTTATATTATAGGGAAAAATAATAATAACTATTGAAGTTGTTACATAAAACAACTCAACTACATTGCAATTCATGAACACGAGATAAATGGACCGCCAGAGGTTTATAACATAACTATAGAGCTGAATTGCAACTTTCTGTGAAATCCTATAGACAAAACAAGACTTCATCAACAAGCCACAAATAATAAAAACATATAATTAGTTCTATATTAAAAATAAAGCTAGAGTCACCAATTTACAAGCCAAAATCTGTGAAATAAGCATCTAACAAAAAGACCAACACGGGCTGGAATAAGATCGAACACTAAAAAATTAAATCATCAAAATGAAACTAATACCAGCATTCAAGTCTACCGCAACTACTGCACTGCAGGAAGGAACCAAAACAATGAACTCAATAAACTTGAAATGAACTAGACCTTCCATTTGTCTACCTAAACTTCGTTCGCTTGGATGCAGCAGCAACACTAGGAGCAGCCCTTGACTTGCCGAAAGCCTTGGCCTTTCTTCTTCTCCTCTCATCCTCGCTGTCTGATTCATCCATCTCCCTGTCTGCATTGCTAGCTTCCCTCTCTAACTCATCCCACGTCTTGCCTTTCTCTTCCTCCGAGTCTTCCTCTGAATCTTCTTCCTCTTCGTCTTCAGACTCCACCAGTGATGCGCTGTCTGAGTCATCATCCTCAGACTCTGAAACTGGCTCTACATCTGATGGCTCATAACCTTGGTCTGAGTCTTCCGAGTTGTCTGAATCTGAGTCAGTACCTTGCAGATTCAGAAATTCCCAGCCACCGCCCTCTAGAAATTGCTGTGGATCGTCAGTGATGGTCTTCAATATTGGACGCCAATTGAGATTCAACCTACTCTCATAGTATTTAATGTCTGTAGTGTCGAGCCATTCCTTAATGCCGTCAAGTGAAGAGGATGGGATGGAATCGATTCGCATTACATCACGCTTGAAGTCCTTGAAGACAATGGCCATGTCGAAATTCTTCTGTCCAAGACCAACTCTCTCCAAATTTACAATCTCAATCTCACTCAAGGTGATCACAAGGAAAGGAGTCTCTATCAGTTCAACCAAACAGCTAGAAGTTGGAACTATGAAAGCAGAAGCTTTGTACGGTACTCCATGGAATCCAAGTTCTCTTAGAGGCTGGTCAAACTCCAGGTCGAGGCCTTTAAATTGAGCTTGTCCCCACAGATCATTCACCCGATTCACGAAACTCTGGAAGTCCACATTGATTTTGTTCTTTCGATCCCTCTCCCTCTGTTCCTCCTCAATCTCATCTGGGTCATAAGCAGATCTCTTTCCACCTCCAATTGTTTGGACCGCCTCCATCACTTCAACATAGAATTGGGCATCCTTGGTTTTCTTGTTTCCGATCATAATGTGGTTGTGGAGATGAAAGTGAAGAAGTGTAATCATCTCCTTATCAGCTGGTTGAAAAAATGCATGCTTTATGTTACCATACATGATATCTACCCGTTCGTCTGGCCTTGATGTCGAATATCTAAAACCATTAACATGAGCTTCCAGTGTGCCAGACAACTTTCTTGCACGGCCACCAAATGCAGGACGGATCCACAGGTCATGTAACTTAACTGGTTTAAATTTGTTGCCTGCGAGCACAAGTTTTTCCTGAGTGACAAGAGTTGCCCTCTCAGCCCTTTCAGACTCCCTGGCCATGACATTTCGTCTAAGTGTTTTAATAAGTTGCACCACTTCACTTATGTGCCTAGGGTCCTTGGAGCGAAATGAAACCTCCTTCAAGTAGATAGCCCCCTGATTTTTCAAAGAGTTTGTATCATGAGGAGTGAAGGGAGTACCGGGGACATTAAATATGATCCGGATATAACAATTACGATTGGTATCCTGCTGGCTGGAGACAGTCTTCACGGTAGCTACATGGAAAGGCACCATGCTTCCATAAATTGGTAGGAGAATGGCCTCGTTTTTCTGGTCAACCTGAATCATCATATCTCTAGGTGGAGGTAGTTCATTGACACTCTTGTACGCAACTAGCTCACTTGCAGACCTCACAGTAGAACGCCCATCCCCAATTCCAGATCCTACACCAGCAAGGCGTCGAGCAGTTTCTTCATTCTTCTGGCGAGCAAGTTCAGCCTGGTGCTGCTTTCTGAGCTCTTCCTTTGACAACTCCCCATTGTCAGACCGAAGTGTTGCTTTGGAAAATAAAGTGTCCTTGACATTAGAGTCAGATTTCACTTTTGGCTGCTCTTCCTCTTCTTCATCTTCATTGAATGAATAGGCCACATCTTTGACAGCTTTGGAGCTCACTGAAGTTGCAACTTCACGACCATTATCTGTCACGATCACTGTGTCTGCAAGTAACAGTGAAAATTTCTGACTCTTGGGATTGCTAGTCCCAGTTTGCAGATTCTGGAAACCAATTGAAACATTAAAAATCATTCCTGCCTTCAGCACTCTGTCATTTTTTGCATTAAGGCTCAACCCTGATTCGCGAAACTCCAAACCAATGCCCGTACCTGCAGATTTTGTCAGGTTTGGAACCAGCTCGGGAGCATCCCTCTCCACCACAGCAAGGACTGCTTGATAAACAGCACTGACCCTATTTCCCGGTTTCAGTGCAATAATTGCCGCCTCATGGGCCTTAAGAAGAACTTCATAGGCCCTGCTCTGCGCCGTATTTGCATCAATGAGGTATGTTCTGGCAATGTTGGAGCAGTAGCTGTTATATCTTGATCCAATGGCACAAATGATAACACTGGCAGAATCATAATATAGATATTCATCGTTGCTTGAAGCACTAGGCCTGAGATCAAAAGTTCCACCACTTTGAAAGATTGGAGGATAACAGATATCTACATTCTCGGCCTTCAGTTTGACACCAATCTTCACCGGGTCAATTATTGCCTTCTCTGTGTCATCCATTAACGAGGAATGGGTGACTTTCTTCTCCTCATCGATAACCTTCTCAACTTTTGGAACCACAAAATTCTTCATTGCACACGCAGACAAGTATGCAGCTTTCTTTACACATGTAATCTCATTTTTATCCTTCACCGAGAAAAGATCAGACAACCCATTTGTAATGTCACTAAGCTGGAGGCCTGAATTCTTTACCTTATCATCCCACATCTCCAATAATTTACCTTCTGGAGCTTCTCGAGCAATATGTCCAACTATTGGGGCAGAGCTACCATCTGGTGTTAACTGAGAACGAAGAGCATGAAACACGGCATCCATTAGAATACTACCATTATCACTTTTGGATTTAATATGCATGACAACATCTGCACCCACAGCCTCTTTAGCAGACTTTTTCACAACCTCAAGAAGTGTTGCCTTCTTTTGGCTGCACAGAAAATGAATATGCTTATCTCCGAAAACCATAATCGTCTCTGGAAACTCATACCCAAGCAACCAGATATTCAAAGCAGAGGACTTTAAGTAGCGCAAATCCTCTGAAGGGGGAGGTGTGGCTATAGCAAGGGCATCTGCAGATCCCCAGAGCTCATCTTTGTGTTGACGCCAATTAGTGTAAAGACCCTGCAACCGCTGACTGAAAGTAGTCAAGTCAATGGTATATGCATTACCCCCCACTGATTTCCCATTCGCAGGTGGGTCATTTGCACTGCGTTTTTCTGCCATCGTACAAGTCCAGGACGAGTCTGCCACGGTGAATCCATTCATTAGTTAAGCATCAAAGAAGCAAGAAGAAATATAGCAGCATAAAAGAATAATGAAAACAACATAAATGTGAATCCACCCTGAGAAACAGGACAGTACGTGTTACCTAAGAATTTACTTGAAAAGCAAAAAAAAACATATTTATAATTTAAGAACCACAATCAAAATAAATATAGCAAATGGTTGAAAGCAGTTAGAAGGATAAAAAGTTGATAAATAGAAAAAGCAGTTAAGTCATAAAAGTTAACAAATATAGGGAAAAAGACAAACAATACAAACAACTTTTAACACAAATTCTTAATAATCAGATGTTCGGAACAGCGTAACAGACAAGTATAAACAAAACAGATACAAATAAAATTGTCAGCACTAAAGTTCTTAAAAGCCAAAACCATAAACAGAAACTGATACCCAGTAAATGGGCCATAGATGAGTGTTACCCACTCCATTTTTTTTCCAGAAAGTAAATATCCTTAAATTTGTGGTATGAGAACTTACTTGATAAACGCAAAAGTAAAACAATTTTTTTTACATAGTTGATGAAAAAACCTACAAGATCCAAACTAAAGCGTGCAAATAGATATTCACACTTAGAGAGCCATCCCATACTTTCCCTTTCAAATCTTCATATTTCTAAAATCATAAATGTAAAACATCACCACTTACTTACCAACGGAATACTTAAGAGATGAAAAACAGATAAGGATTGCAACAACAAAAAAACAAAAAAAAAACAATTTAAAGTTTGATAATCCAATTTATCAGAATCTTAAATAAGTGGTGCGAAATCAACAAGCCAGTTTATATGCATTTCCAAGTCGCACAATCAATACAAAGAGAGAAACTACCAAACTCACAACCAATTTTTTAATTGAAAGATGAAAGAACGCAACATGCAACATATCTGAATCCTCATTTCTTTCATCAATTTCATATAATATTTTTCTTTGCAATATCAAATAAGGGTTTCTGAAAGCTGAAAACAACGTGGATGATTAATATCATGCTGAACTTATACACCCTTGATGAATAGGAAACGAGATTGTTTGTTCAAATGTTCTGTTTGTGGAAGTTAAGGACCCACATAGTTGCAGGTCCAATTTAAAAACAATTTTTTTGTCAAATTAAAATACATATCACTCTAATTCGATCCCAATATGAATTCCAAATTAAACTTAAAACTCTCTAAACTAAGAAAACTGTATACCTTTGGGGGGGGGGGGGGGGGGGGGGGGGGGGGGGGGGGGGGGGGGGGGGGGGGGGGGGGGGGGGGGGGGGGGGGGGGGGGTGGGGGGGGGGGGGGGGGGGGGGGGGGGGGGGGGGGGGGGNNTTCTTAATAACAGAATAAACGATTATTCATCCCCAATTGATCGCCCCTGTAAAAAAAATAGCATCCCCAAATTAAAAATATATATTTTTAATCGATATATTAGGGTTCTTCAGCTTTAATCTTCTATAAAAATGTTCAAATCGAAGAAAGAATCAATGAAAAGACTAAAACTCAATAAAGCTTCATCAGACCTCCGAATAAAAGGAATGCAAGCTTTCTCCGTGCTTCAGTGTACGAAACCGCCTACTTTGACTCCTCCGAAACGCAATAAAATTAGGGTTAGGGTTTCAAACGCTTGGATAAAAAACAAAGAAGTAAAATCTTGTGCGGATGTTTCAATTATTGAACTACAGAAAAATTAAAAGAGGAATGAAAACGACTAGATATTTGTTAAGAAATGTAGAAGGAGAATTCGAAGAAAATATGAATTTTTTCTTCAAAAAATTGAACTGAAATTGAGAGAAAATAGAGATGACGGGCAAGAGAAAAACAGAAGACGGAGAGTGAAATGAATGATTTTAATTCAAGAAGCCTAAGTGAGAGTTTTTATATGGGTATCAGTTTCAAATGAAGGCCTGCCAATCGTGAAAACTACGAAGTTGCCACCCAAGGGTTAATTATTTTTTAGCAGTTTGACGAAAAGGCCATTTTGGGAGGGCCCAGGGCGTTCTTTTAATGGCAATTCGGTAATTTAGCATGCTATTTTAGGGACGGGTATGGGGAATATTTTCGTTATTGAGGATATTTTAGGGATTCCTGGGTAGTGAGTGACACTGTGGGCCGTATATGGCAACGGTGTCGTTTTTAAGACATTGTGTAGCTTATCAATATAACGATGTCGTTTCTTCACGTTTTATCCTGGAGGATTGAAAATGGCGGGAAATTTGCATTTTAGTTGGCGGGCAAATTTGCAAATATGCAACGCGTATTATGGTAATTTGCTTTTTCTTGGACGCAAAATATATGTATAATTAAGCCCCCGATTCACATTTTGGGAGTGAGAATGCATTTTTACTGTTGATGTGATAGAAAATATGTGGTTGAAAAAGAAGGATAAGTTATTGATATGGTGAAAAATATTATTTTATTGAAAAATGTGTGGTTGAAATGAGTAGAAGAATGAGAAAAATAATTTGGTTCAAACAGGGCATAAGAGTGCGTTTGATTATCGATATTTTTTTTTATGAAAAATGTATTTTTTTACATTCAAATTCTTACTTTTGTATTGTTTGATTAATATTTTTTTCATGAAAAATATTTTTTTGTTGCAATCTAACGCACCCTAATTGGTTAAAAGATTTTTGGTCACTAAACTTTCAAAATGTGTCTTCATGACAATCAAACTTTTATTTTAGCAGTGATGATCATCAAAGTTAAAAAGTTCTTTCGATTAAAAATTGATCACATATGAATTTGGTAATGTTTCCCAATGACAAGAATCCATGTAGAAAACAAAATTAATAATTGAGTTATAGGTAAACGATATTAATATGCATAATAATAATAATGTTCAGACCCCATTTGACCCCCTTTTTTTTTTTTGGTGAATATGTGTTTTGAAACAGCGATTTTTTGAAGAATGTGTGATTAAAAAATAAGGAGAATTTTTCGACTTACATGTAAAATTATTTTATAAAAAAATGTGTGATTAAAAATAAATTTTGAAAAAGTCAATAAAATCCTTTAGCAAGTAAATTATATATTTAAAAAAATGTAAATTAAGATAATAAATAATATATCTTGAATATAACAATTTCTTTATTAATTGGATGAATGCTTCATATTGATTTTTAGCCCTTTTTTAAAAATCTAAATCTAAATCACGAGTATCTAAATTAACGATTTCAAAACTGCAATTTGGGTTCGATTTACCAAATTGATGAATTTCAGGGAATTGAATTGTCTAGAACTTGTTTTACTGGGAATAATTGTGTTTGATTTGTATAATTCTTCACCTGAAAAATATTGAAATTTTGGATCTTTTGGTGTTCGTTTGACTTCGTTTTTCATGAATATTGTCCATTAAAGGATATTTTTTTTATAATTAGATATATAATTTGTTTCCATTGTAAAAAAAAAAAAAATTAAAAAAAGTTGCCTAAAAACCAAGAAATTTTAAGCACGTGGGTGAAAAATGAAAAATCCATTCCATGGAAAATTTGACCAATCAAATATACAAAAAGGTAGAAAATGAAATTTAATTTCCATCTTCCATGGAATTGAAGTGCAATCAAATATGACCTAATTTTGATTCGATATCTTTCTTCAACCCTTTGAACGAAATGACAAAAAGAAAAATGAGAATTCATAGGCCGGCCCCCGTTCATCTCCACCTCATAGATGATAGATGAAGTATAACTTCAGTATCTGAGGTGCCAATATTGCTAAAACAAGTCTTGGTTTAACAAAATAAAGGTCGAATACACGAGATCCATGGTTCATGCCACATTACATGCACCTCCTATAATTATAAATTTATTCATCAAATTTTCATTCTGCAATTTTGTCCCCCCTATTTAAGATTGAACAAGTTCACTACAATCGAAGTATAATTCACATAAATGTTCAAATTCTAATCTTAAAGTTTGGGGTTATTAGCGTAAAAGGTTCATATATTTAAAGTTCATTGTGCAAAACATCTTCACTTTGCGTTTTTTTGCTTTTTTACCTTTATTTACACATTTTACGGCGGAAATCATCGTTTTTATCAATTTTCTCAATAAAAATATGTAAAATGATGAATATACCAATTTGTTTAAGATTTTGTTTGGTAGCCATTTGTTGGCCAAAAAAATAAAAAAAATAATCGTTGAAGAAGTCAAAAAATACGGCTGTGAGATGGGAAGTCAAAAAAGTTGGGTGAATTTGATTTTTAACGGGCAAAAAATGCATTCTTTAGTTTAAAAGGATGGCTACCAAACATTAGCTAAATAAAATAAAATAAAAAATAAAAAACTAATTGCAATCTTTGTCCCAACTTTTTCAAAAAATTATAAGTCACAAATACATAATTACAAATCAAAACAACACAAAAATCACTTCATCTCCGCCTCCACCTCCACCTCCACCTCCACCTCACCCCACTTTCAAACCAAATCAAAACCAAAAACCATTGGTGGGTCACCACCTACGACCACCTCCACCTCCACCTTCTTCACCGCAATCCGCCACCATCCATATTTTAATCGAATGCTTGAGGTTGTTTTGGGGGGTGATTCTTAATGTACCTTCTGGATGAAGAAATTCAGGCAAACAAAATTGAAGCTCCATTTTCTGTTAAGGTTACCGTCGCGAAAATAATTTGATTAATTGTTTTGATTTGCAGTTTCATCAAAATTATTGAGGTCATCGTGTAATGCTTGGGGTTGTTTTCTGTGAGCAACCGACCAGTGAACTTTGATTTTAATTTGATCTGAAAGTGGGGGTGGAATGGGTGGACTGTATAAGTTTTGAAATAAAATCAAATGACTCGTACCGATCCATGTACAAGGCTTGCTAGTAGGGAAATATACACATTTGGTTCAAGAATCTGACTAAGCCAATGTTTGTGTCATATTTATTTTAATATCAAAATGAATTTTTGGATCCTTTTTTTTCAAAAACAGTGGGTTCGACCCTGTGACGAAGTAATCAAAAATTGTGACCGACACCCCTAAGCAACGGTCAAAATTCTCATTAAAATGCCAAACAAACAGAATGTAAATAGCACATTTGAATAGCTCATGTTCCCATTTTCATCCATGGCATAAAAAGTCAGTAGCTTGCTGATTGGAAAGAGATGGAAAATGAGGCCAGTGCGGGTAATGTGGGCTTGGATTTACTTTGCTTGGGACATGGAGTTGTAGGACTAGGAGAGTAGGGTGTGTAATTATAAGATTTGGGTTGGGATTTGAATCCTATTTCTTGGAGTTTGACGAAAAATTCTTGCCAAATTGAAGGGCCAAAGGATTCTATTGCAAGGAGATGAAATCAAAATGTATTTTAGTAGTGTGGTACGAGGTTTCATTTGAATACTAAAACTGTTTGATGTAGTGATACGGGCCAAGGGGCTTATTAGTAGAAGAAAGTTATTTGTATTTTTTTGAAAATTTTGAGACTATAATTGTAATTAATTCAATATTATTTCTTTTTGTTCTATTTAAATATGAGGGTATATTCGTCATTATGCAGCTTTTTATTGAGAAAATAGATGCAAAAGATGATTTATGCAATGAAAGATATAAATAGGGGTGAAAATATAAAAAAATGCAAGGTGTGAACGTTTTGCACAATGAAGACGTTTTGTGTTAATAACCTTTTAAATTAGCAACATACCATTACTGTCACCTCTTCTGGAAGTTCAACTTCCCAATACAATATGCAAATATAGAAGCAAAAAGAAAAGGATACAAAATCAATACAACAGCCACAATAGGTAATCTGTTATGGTGAAATCCAAAATAATCTCTCAGAAAACCTGATACTGATTTGGATTCTCCAAACACCGTAATTTCCTTTTCTATGTCTCCATATTGTGAGGTAAACATACCATTCAATGTCCAAGATGTAGGAATCAAATAATAAAACCAAATCCACCATTTGGGAATTTGCTGTGAGCCAAAAACAATACGATTATCAGTACCTTTTTTCAACCAGTTTCTGTAAAATGGCACAATAAACAATAATTTAAGGCTATTGACAGTGAACAATAATGCCAAGACATTCTTTATTTAGTTTGTTACTTTTACTCTATGACAGTAATGAATAGTTGTTAATTAGTCTGTTCTGAATATAACAACTTCGGTAAATGTTGAGCCACAAAACATGCAATGCAAGAACAACTTTAAGGAAAGAATGCTTACCGGGAGAGGAATCAAGAATCCAGCAAACAAGTTGAACATTGTGTTAAAGGTTGACTGTAGAATGGCAGCTACTGGGAAGCTTGGTGTCACCGATATTAAAAACATTCCCAGATAAGTGTAGTACAGCAGGGTACAAAACATTGAGTAGAAATACCAGAAGACCTTGTATGCTGACCAATAATACCCAATCATTGGATATGTGATGATTGTAAATGCAAGTGCTTGGGCTAAGATATATGGAACCTCGATTATGACCTACAAAATCAAGACAGTAAATTCTTTAGATTGATGAACCTATAGCACTAATAATCTATTCACAATTTGTTTTGAATATGTAATAATGCTTGACACTGAGGAACCAAATGGAAATTTATAACGGTATCCATGAAATGGATATGGAAAAAAAGGCATTGTGGCGTGTTTGGTAAGATGGATTAGATAGCACTGGACACTATTAAGAAATAAAAAAGAAGTTAAAATGTTATCCACTCAAGAGTTCAGTATGTTCTAATACTATCACCAAAATGCGAAGAATATGGCTCAAAGCAAACAAATTTT
>CAIGRB010082241.1:0-28007 GCA_903798255.1 Fraxinus quadrangulata | reverse complement strand
AAAAAAAAAAAAAAAAAAAGGAAGTCATATGTGATATCTCAAGAAATGCAAGAAAATGCTTCTTCCTACAATCTTCTCAATATTGTTTTCTTTTTGCAATAGTTATCCAATTTGTCCAAATGAAATGCATTTTCTTGGAATCAGTGACCAGTGGCTTTATGTTTTCTCCATCCTTTATGCAGCCTAAGCAATATGTCAATTAGAATCAAATACACGAGTTCCCTGAGCTCATCAAACGTGAGAATGATCCCAAAAACTAGTTATGAAAACTGTTGATTAGCAAACTACCTAGCATCAACTGTCACAAATAATTTGTTCAAAACTAACAGCAACATGAAAAGCTCTTTGTGGACTCACCCATACAATGCAGATTGCTTATAAATCTGGGCAAAGTCTAGCCCAAGTTCAGCTTCTGAAGAAGTGGAAGTGACCTCTAACATCCATGTAGCTGGATTGAAGTTATCTCTAATTTTTGGCACACCTGAGATGCTCTGTTACACAGTGAAATGATAAGAGACAAACAAGATCTCTACTGTCGAAGGAAGAGGCATACAATTTTACTTTAAGTCGGCTAACTAGAAACCAAAATTAAACTTCCCATGGAGATGTTCCACTGCTTTGGAAACTCACCTCAAAATATCGAATTACTTCACAGGAATGCTGGCCTAAAGGCCCACAGTAGATCATGTGTCCTCCAACTTTCAAGAGAACTAACTGTAGATATTAAGGTAACATTAGTGATATATTTTATGAATACGTGACAAACCTATTGATCACTTTTGTACAGAATTATTTGAGAGATTTGTTAATTTTTAACTAAAATCAGGTGGAGGAATATATGTAAAATTTCAAAAAATTCAATGCACGGGAATATCAATCAGAACACTCCAATGGTAAAGGCAGCATATTGTACTTGACCCATACTAAAATAGGCTTTATTTTTCAGATCATCAGGGAAAGTTTTTATTCGCGTATCTCAGTCAAGAGAATGTTATAGCTTGTGCTCTAAAGGACGAATGTGTATATATTTTAAAATTATTAGCCTATAGAAAGTGGATTGGGGTTTGAAGTGTAAAATGTGTTATGCATGTTGAAGAATGTAAAATGGGAAATGAAGATGGACTTGAGTAGCTTGTGCAAATAGTATTCCCACAGTTAGTAGAAGAGTATTCATATACTGGCTTTTTCTTGTACACTGTAATTAAAGATAATAAAAGATCAGTTTTTTTCATAAAAGCATTTTTCTGTAATATCCAAAAATTTCTCTCAATGTGCAGGGCACTTACAGTCAGTTACCTCGTCAAATGCTTCAAATATATCGATACTCGGTTGGTGAATGGTGCAAGCAATTGTCCTCCCAGTATTTGCTACATTTTTTACAGCCCGCATAACAATTGCAGCTGCTCTAGCATCTAGTCCAGTTGTAGGTTCGTCCATAAAGATAATGGAGGGGTTGGCAACGAGTTCCACAGCTATCGTGAGCCGCTTGCGTTGCTCAGTTGACAGACCGCTAACTCCAGGCATGCCCACTAACGTATCTTTAATTCCATCAAGCTCAATGGTTTCAAGTACTTCTTGCACAAAGTCCTATGGAAGGGCCATAAAAAATTAATAACTACACTAACAGGAAATGGAAGCAAAACCATACACAAATTGAATATAAAATATAATGGCATACATATTTTGTATTCGAATCAATCTGGGGATGCAGCCGTAACCATGCAGAAAAAATAACTGATTCTTCAACAGTAATTTGAGGGGAATGTATGTCAGTTTGCTCACAGTAACCAGAAATCCTAGCAAATGTTCTTTGAACTTTTGGATACCCTCCAATTTTTATTTCTCCTTCCACTGTGCCACTAGTTTTTCTACCAGCAAGAACATCGAGAAGAGTTGTTTTCCCAGCTCCACTGACACCCATAAGTGCTGTAAGAACACCAGGTCTGAATGAACCAGTGATATCACAAAGAAGTCGCAGCTTTTTCTGAGTGAAACCTCTCTCCTTCATTGCCTGAAATGAACAGATGGAACGAAAGTACACGTAAATCGCAGTGGCTATTAAGTAAACCAAAATAAATTCTATTTTGATAGATTTATGTAGTTACCATTGGGGTTTCAACATAGTATTGCACATCTTGAAACACTATGGTTTGGGGTTCAAAAGGTAAAACCATTCTGTCTGCAACATAAGACATAACTTCCTTTAACTACAGCAAGTAATAATGTACGACAATAAAGGCATATAATAGAATTCTTGAATCAATAGCAATATATTTCCAAGCAGCAGAAGAGAAAAAATCCAACCTCTACGAGGTTTTGTACTGGTGCTAGGGGAAATTTTGGACTGTTCTGCATGCTCTTCGCTAACGTATTCTTCTCTTCCTTGAAGTTGTGAGAGTTTTTCGCTTGAAATAATTGCACGAGAACCAGAAGCTGGAAGCATTTTGGAACGTGAATAAATTATGTACATCATTTATATTTGCCCTATATAATGAAGATGTTCTTACGTTTTAAGAAACTCAAGGCCAAGGTAAACCCAATGTTGAACAGTATCGTAAACCCAAACAATGCACCAAGTGATACCCAAAAAAAATGTCCACCAAAGCTTAACCCACGGCTTTCAAGTGTTTCTCGCCCTACTGTGGTCTCACCAGAGAGCTCCTGCATTCAAAAAAATTTATGAGCATATGATTATCGATCTTCTAATGATTTTTTTGAAACAAATACAAAATCCTTAAAAGATGGTAGATGGCTGCAACAATAATTGATTCCATGCCATCTTTCAAAAATGCCAGTTAAAATTGAGTCAGTTAGTGACCATCATGTATGCTTCTTGAAATGTCTCATGACAGTTATGGAAAACAGAGATATAACGACTAAGTTAATAGGAAGATTGTTTTTCTCTGAAAGAGGAGTGGATGTAGATGACAGATGGAATTCACAGTAGGATAATTAGAATCTTGCTAAATTATTACATTGGCGATTGATTTTAAAGATTATATATAGACAATATTGATAAATTGCAAAGTTGAGTGAAACAAATAACCAAAAAAGATGGAAGTTGTTATCCTGTGTAATTGATTTAAGTATTCTTCCAAAAATCAAAACTCGTAAAATTAAGTCAATAACTGTATGTCTATAGACATTAACTAAACTTAGTTCTTGTCTGAAAAGGAGATAATGTTGGTCAAATGAAGAGGAGCAAACAACTTGTGGTTTTACAAATGTTGAAGACATTATATAAATAATGTACATGTGGTCCTATCTAACAACTTAAATTTTTAGATTAAATGATTTAACATGACATCAGAGCATAATAACGTCCCCGAGTTCAAGTCTGACTACCACCCATTGAAATGAAATTGTGCACGTTTTAGGCTTTGATGGGAAAAAAACAAATCCGCCAACATGTGGGGGGCATATTGAAGAAAATATTTAAATGATACACATGTGACCCTATTTAGATCAGGCGATACAATAATGCACTCACTTTGTGCCATCTTGGAGCCAGAAACTCATTCACCGCAAGACCTATCTCGCCATACGATAGTGGAGAAACCCAAAATGCCCATTTTAACCAACTTGGCATGGATGCTGCAAGAAACACTATAGCTTCAACTTTCTTGTCCTTTTTCCCCATTATTCAGGAGTGAAATGTATACTATGATTAGCTGTATGACAAAAATAAATTAGATAAGGATGTTTAGCTTGCTCACCTTTTGGGATCAAAAAGCCACTAAAGAGTAACAGAAATAATAGTGATAAACTACCAGCTGTTGTGGATGCAACCACAGACCGACAGACACTTGCCAAGAAACGAAACATAGATGTTGAGGTCAAGTGCACAGCAAATAATAATATCATTTGGCGGAAAAACCTGGAAAATGATGACATTTGGTTATAATTTGATTCATCATTATCATATGATTGTTCTGTTATCTCGATGAGTTGTTGATTGAAATTGCCAAATCGCATGGAGTATATTAGGTAGAAAGTTGGAATATTGTCATGTGTCACTAACCTCCCTGCCTCTGGGCTATACCCAATAGTGTAATAAGTAAGAGATGTCCAGACCAGAGCTTCCAACAACGAGAGAGGAATCTTGAGAATGGTGGCTGGTATGGCATATGCCCAGGCTGGGTAGAAGTAAAAATCTCTCTGCTTGTAGAAAACGGCTAGCCTTGAAACAGTCATAGTAAGCTCTGGGAATCCATCAACAAGAAGAATGATGAGAGCATAAAATAGAGATCCCAAGTAATAGTTGGCATGGACAAGATCAACGCCCATCTGAGTCCGCAAGAATACGGTCATAGTTATAGATGCAATAATGACAAGCTGCAAACCAATATATACTTGAGATTTCATAACAACGATTATTAAAGATATGTAAGTTAGAATTTATATAGCAAGTGATGCATAAATTAATTTGAGGAGCTGAGAAATTAGTCGCTAACCTGAACAGCTTTGAATACATAAATGAAAGAATTCCTTTTCATGAGAAGAATTTCTTTGGACATACAGGCTTTAAAGAGATCCCATTTAGGAAGAGAATACACATTAAAACTAATGGCATTTTTTTCACTCTTGAACTTCTCAAATGGCACAGAAAGCTCTTCGCTAAGCTTCTTTCCGTAAGAAGATTCCTTATATTTCATTGACAACATATCTACAGAAATGAAACTGTAAGTTCGCTCAGTTTTATACCAGTATTGTTCCTGATCTTTTCTGGAGATAACCTGCTAACCATTTAACATGTGATTATTTTTGCTTAATAAACAAAAAACTGAATAATATTGATAGTGACATGATGTACTTGCCTCTTGCAGAAAATCAGCTACTCCTTTCCTTTCTGGACACCTAAATCCACAAGCCTTAAAAAATTCTAAAACATCACATCGAGGCCCATGATAGACAAATTTTCCCTCTGACATTAAGATGATGTCGTCAAATAGGTCAAAAGTTTCTGGTGCGGGCTGGAGAAGGGACACGAGTACAGTAGCGTCTGCAATGTGTGCCAGTTGTTGAAGACAAGCAACAATCTGATATGTAGTCGAGCTGTCCAATCCATTTGAAATTTCATCCATAAATAATGCTTTCGTCGGACCAACAATCATCTCACCTGCATAATTCATCCTTAGCAACTTCTCAATATATGGGTGTGTTTGATCCACATTATTTTGGAAAAATGTATTTTGGAATAGTAGATTGATGGAGAATGTGTGGTTGAAAAAGAAAGAAAAATTATTGATACGATGAAAAATATTATTTTATTGAAAAATGTGTGGTTGAAAATGATGAGAAGAATGAGAATGAAAAAAATAATGTGGATCAAACAGGGGCTATATGCATTTTGAAAAATTATTTTTAAGTTCAGATGGTGGTGGTAGTAAAAGTTATTTTGAGCCTCTTTTGTATGTCAGAAATTACAAGAGGAGCATTGTCAACCAAAGATAAAAAATATTGGCATCAAAATACCTGCTGTCAGTCTTTTCTTCTGACCACCAGAGATACCTCTCCTCATGGCATCTCCAACAAGAGTGTCAGCACAGATATCAAGACCCAGAATCTGAAATTTGTGGGAGTAATAGGAAAAGTTATCAACACATGTTCTAGCAGAAGACATCAAGATTAAATTCAACGCTACATCTAACCAGAGAATACTTTTAATATGTAGTCTGTTTGAAGAGTTGTCTTTTGTCCTTCAACAGCAATTGCCTGCACAAATAAAGTTGTGTTAGCACTCTACAATATTAAAGATTACAACTCAGTGAAGATCATTGGTGAATTGTGGAGAGATTCTTCCTCTCACATGAATTTTAGCCAAGTCAAATAGACTCAAGTATGAGTGTAGATGTGCATTGAATAGCTATGAGATTAACTGCCTACTTTCAGACCAGAAGGGATAGTTAGCAAGTTTCTAACATAGACGGGGAGCTAATTTATATTTTTCATAATTTCAAAAGAAAAATGATAGGTAAAGCTGTAATTAAGGCGAATTAAAGCTCCAGTTGTGAGGGATTTTCTTTTTCGTAATTTTGTTGGCTTTTTTGTATCTCAACTGGAAATTCTAGTCCTAGCAGCAGAGAAATGTATTCATGTCTTTATATATATCATACCACAAGGACTGAACTTCACTAAATTAACAAAGCATTCAATCAAGATATCTTGGAGAATCATTCAAGGGTAAAGCAAGTTCACTTTCACAGTAAATGCACTAGCTTCACCACTACATGAAAATGTAAGGCAAAATATCAGCAAATAAATACCTTCATATACGTATCTACGTCGGGATCTGGAACAATTCTTGCTTCTTTCTCCCTTCTAGTAAGCTCAGTCAAAATTTCTGAAGGAAAACAACATAAAATCATATCCATTATCGCTATGCAAATAGTTTGAGTGTCATTAACTATTTATATATTGCGTGACACACCTGCTCTGCTTCCAATACCCTGACAGCGTGAGGAGAAATCAAGAGTTTCCCTGACAGTCATTTCAGGGATATGTAGATCATATTGACTTATATAAGCTGAAGTTTTCTGTGCCACAAACTCTTCCAATTTATAACCATTGTATGAAATCTCACCAGTAACCTGTGGAAGGAAAGACAGACACCCTTCTTTTGTTATAATAGCAATTCCAGATGAAGTATACATTTCATTAAGACTGTTAACTCTCACTAATGTGTCCTTCATTGGATTAGGTATTAAACAAACAAAAGTTGTAGTAATTGTGGTTGATTATAGATACTCTGATTATGGAACTTTCAACATAATATAATAACAATGAGGAAAGGACAAATGAACTTCATGATGTAACAGAAAACTGGTTGCTTCTAGTATATAAGAATAACAAAGCCACAAGATAACTATATTAAGCTACTCTGATCCAAATCAGGATAGCTTTTCAATCATTTTTTTGTGTCGTCAGTTATGCATATTTGCTAAGGAAAACTATTTTAAACGCGTCTATAATTATTTGATTTAGCCCCCGTTTAGTGGCTTTTAAACTTAAAAAACTATGTTTTGAATAGTATTTTTTAAAGAATGTGTGGTTAAAAAGTAGGGAAAAGTTCGGGTTTACGTGTAGAATTGTTTATTGCGTGAATTTGTGGTTAAAAATGAGCATGAGAAATAAATTAAAGTAAAGTAAAGGCCACCAAACAAGGGCTTATCCATTAACAGAGAGAGAGAGAGAGAGAGAGAGAGAGACCTTTAGTGGTTTGTTCAAATTTCCGGAGAGAGCTTTCAATAATGTGGTCTTTCCGCACCCAGGAGGACCAAGTAGCAGAGTCATTCTGCAACAAAAACTCTCTTCAATCCAGTATTTGAAAGTCTAATTCAACAAGCTAAATTTGATTAAACGATCGGCACCAATAGAATACCATTTTCTGTTTCAACCTGACGTTTAAGTAGAGAACTACTAAAAGGAAAATGCATTATGGTGTGCAAAGAGACTGTAATGAAAACTATAGTAGCATGACAAAGCTGTCAGTTGTATGTATGCACATGTGTGTATAAAGTATATATGTTTGTCAACCAAAACGTTCAAGGATATTTTTACTTTATCAATAACTTCTAAGCCATGAAAAGAAAGCTACTCTTATCAATATATTTTCAAGTCAAGTTTCAAATTATCCACATAGAAACTAGAAACATTCTATCTTATGATAAAAAGCAAATTGACTGAAGATATATGAGAAAACAGAAAAGATAGATGGAGTTATGAGGAAACCATTACAGACAGCTAGAGAAAAATAACAAAAATGCAGTGTTGTATATAACGTAAATTGCGAACTCAAAGTAGTGGAAGCAACTCTATCTGTACTAATATATGTTAATTGAAAGCTTAAGCACTATACCTTCCTGGCTTAATGATTCCACTGACATCATTAATGATGCTGATCTTAGCATCTTGTTGTGTTGGTAAACCTGGAAGCCTGGCAAGGTCCTGTTAAATGAAATGGAGGTTTGATTCAGTGCAAGCAAAAATAACTAGGAGGATGGTTCAAATCTGTACCCAAATGATTCTTTTTTCATCTCATACAACAAGAGAAATAAGGTGAGTATCAAATATCAAATGTCTTTCCTTCTATATTTTCTGGAAGATGAGTAATTACTTACCTGAAAAACAGTGTTCCACAAACACAAAAATGTAATACTTGTTGACAAAGGGATATTCAAATGAATTTCCATACAGATATACAAATCGAGTTACATAAATACATGTAGATCTGAGGAGTAAATAACAGTCCTAATATTCATGCAGTTCAGATTAGCTTGATCAGGCCAAAGTGAATAAAAGATAGATTTATCCAAGGTCATCAAACTGTAATAGAAACCACATTAGCACATCGCAAGTACTAGCCAAGGACAAATTTGATTGCCAATACCTTCGGTTTTTCAAACTCGCCCCTATTTAAATCCTCGATGCATAATAAAAAGAAAGGTTTTTGTGCATAAAGCAAGGGATATATATATATATATAAAATACATACCGAGAGTATGCTTTTAAGAGAATTCCAAAGAGTTGGGAGGGGCTTTCCATAAACAACCTCACACTCTGCTTCTATGGACAAATTGGTGTATCTGACTTCAATTGAAGACAATTTTACTCCAGCTCTGCAAAAATCAAATAGAAACGCCAATCCTATGAGATTAGGAAACGTGCAGCGGAAACATATATTATATAGTATTCACAACAAAATAAAACACCTAAGAATTTAAAAATTCCAGGACGAAAAAGTCATTTTAGCAGTTTATGGTGGTTCATGTACAAACGAGAATGGTGTTTACCTGTCTATTCTCTTTCTGATTTTCTGCAGCAGGCGAAGGTTGTCGTGTTCAATGTGTTTAATGAGCTTCTCAATGAACATGTGCCTTTCCGGAGCATCAAGCTTAGTAACATCAACCACTCGTCTTCCTTTACCATCAGCTTCATTTCCATCATTTCCATCAAACAAAGATGTTCTTAACCGTTCAAATGTTGGCAGTCTATCGATAGCAGACCATTGTAAGACAGATTCATTGTCAGGATCAACATTGTCTCCAAAACTTGTTGCTGAATTGCTTTGAAAACTTGCAGTGTGATGCCGAAATGATGATCTCAAGCTTCTTCCTATCTCTGATAGCTCAATTCTGAATGATTCTATTTCATCTGCACCAACTAACTGAGCCATGATGGTATGGACTATATATTTCAGCTTCAGATCTGCATATATATACACACACACACGTACAGAAACATTGATTTAGAGAACGTCTAGTCATGCAGACTTTCTTTCACATTTGCTGGGTCTTCAGACTACGAAACTTGATGAGGTAAGGCAATACGTCATTCTTATCCCAAAAAATTAAAAATTAAAAAATTTGACTGGTGAACTGATGGTATAGAGCATCTATGGGTGCCGATAATAAGCACGATAGAGAAAAAAAATGCGAGATATGCCAATAATCTAATATAAAGAGGCATTTGTATGACTAAATACGAAGTTTTGTTGCAAAATATAGTCCAGATTCACGAGAGATCCTTCCAAGGGAATTAGCCCACGGGGAGGGGGGACACATTGAGATTGAGATTAATAGTGATGATTTTCCGAACATACAAGTTACATTTACGGAGTTAGTTGACTTTCCTGTTAAATAATGCAAATTCAAAGTCATTGAAATTCTAGCAAAAATGTAAATTTCATAGCTTAAACAAGAAGCAATTTCATAGCTTAAACAAGAAGCCTCTTCCATGGTAGAAGCATATAATATTGGAATATATAATACTATAACTGTTTGACAATTGATGGCTAGCTCAGCCACATTTCTTTATGCTTCAGCCTGAAGTAATAACTTAAGAGGCACAATATGATGACTCTGGATATGAACTATTTTTTTATTACAGAGTCCAGCAGAATATGGTCACGAGCATCATACAGCTTGGGGAGTCGATATCTAAAATTAAGTGTGTAGAATAAAGATATCAAAGTATTACTATTACTACCTTTTATTACCATCAGTTTATGCAGGAGTAAAAATATAATGTGAAATCCCTCGATATGGCGAAGAATATAAATATCCTGCATTAGAAGGCAGTTGAATACAGAATAACAAATCCCATCTTTGGTTCCATTTAAAAGTTCAGACGACAGACGTAAATAGAGATTTCATAATTAAAATCAAGTTTCTGCATAGACCCAAATCCCATAGAGTTTGAATCTAGATTCTAGCATTTAAGAGAGGAGGGAGGATACGCAAAGGAAGTTGACTAAAAATTAAAATGACGGTTTCCGTGAGCAATGACACAAAATGATGAGGTAAGCTATTGCATCATTGATATTGATTCTAACTACTACTCTCTTGCCATAAACAATTTATTTATTTTTTACACCAAAATATACATTAATTCAATAACTTCAGCCAAAACTACATTTCGCTACTGCATTGCAATTCATGCATTCATTGAGGTAGGCCGTTGCTTTGGCCAGCAAAATTATCTAGCTGCCCAGACCTATTGGAGAAAACCCAGTTACTCCGTTTAACAGAATTATATTCTGCTCTGTGTTAAATCCCTTTCTCGTTAGTTCTATCAAAAAATGTTAATAAAAAGATCGAAATGGTACACGTCGGAGAAGGAATGGTATCACGCCGCGGCAGCGCGGACCTGTCCATCCACCAGCCACGGCAGCAGACAGGATCGGACTAACGTACAAGCCATGATATGTAAACACCCGAACGAATTTACCGAACTTTTTGGCCATTTAACCCAAAAGGAAAGACTCCCGCCAAAAGAAATTAGGGCATCACCGTAGTTAAATTAATATTTTGAAAATATTCAAATTTAGAGAAAATAGTCCTTTTTTACACCATGTGGGCTAGACATGAACCAATTTTTCGTTAATTTTAATGATTAATTTTAACTTGAATTGGAATTAATACCTACCAAATAGGGGTTAAACTGAGGAGATTGCAATTTTGTATTGTTGAATAACACACTAAAGCTTTGCCTCCTCGCACTGAGTAATAAATTTTGGATCGGTGTTGAGCAAAAATTGGAACTTTGCACAATTTTTAACTAAAACATTTTGACACCTTTTCAGCACCAATTTAGCTCATTTACTCACCCATTTCCAAATTAACCTTTCCTATTTATAAAAATGTCAAAGGTTGCAAGTGTTTATAAAATGATCAAAGATGGTGATAAATTGATGTGAGAAAAGTGGAGACTTTGCACATAAAAATGGAGGATAAAATGGTCTTGTTATTTTTCATTTGTAGACAAAACGTGCAAAGGTTCAAGAAAGTGGGACCTTGTAATTTGACAGAAAAATGGATTCTGGTTTGGAAAAATTGCGACCAGACACACACTAAACACCTCAGATGTTTCAAAAAAAAATTAAATACCTATCATATTTCAACTATAGCAAATTTTCTTAAAACTACCTAAAAATCCATTACAAAAAGGCGACAAGAAAATATTACAACATAGAAAACCAAATACGTGATATTTAATTATATCTCGTACATGTAGTTATTACAGGAAATGGCAGTGAACAACGAACATATCGGTACAAGTCAATAAGTTCAAATGAGTACAATGTTTCACCTCTTCTGAAATTTCAACTTCCCAATACAATATGCAAATAGAGAAGCAAAAAGAATGGGGTACAAAATCGAAACAACAGCCACAACTGGTAACTCATTATGGTGAAATCCGTAATAGTCTCTCAGAAATGCTGATACTGTTTTGGATTCTCCAAACGCCATAATTTCCTCTTCTATGTCTCCATATTGAGAAGTAAGCATACCATTTAATGTCCAACTAGTAGGAATCAAATAATAAAACCAGATCCACCATTTAGGAATTTGCTGCGGGCGAAGAAAGATAATGATTTATTAGAACCCTTTCACAATCATACATTTGTATATAACTACTTCGGTGAAGGAGAAGTCACAAAGCATACAAGAATCCAGTTCAAGGAAAGAAATGCTTACCGGGCTAGGAATCAAGAAACCAGAGAACAGGTTGAACATTGTGTAAAAAGTTGACTGTAGAATGGCAGCTATTGGAAAGCTTGGTGTCATCGAAATTAAAAGCATTCCGAGATAAGTGAAGTACAGCAGCGAACAGAACATAGAGTAGAAATACCAGAAGACCTTGTATGCTGACCAGTAATATCCAATCATTGGATATGTGATGACTGTGAATGCAAGTGCTTGGGCTAAGAGATATGGAATCTCGATTATGACCTACAAAATCAAGAAAGATAATGAATAATTCTTTAGATTGATGAAACTACAACACTAATAATCATTTCACATTGTTTTTAATATGTACAATACTTGAAACTGAGGAACAATTAAAACTTAGCTAGTCAATACTCGTCATTTCCAGGTGACAAGTTTCGAAAATGAAATAGTTTTTTCTCTCCTTTCTTCTCAATCTTTTTTATGACGGAAAAAAAGAAAATTCTCCTCATTCATATATTGCTAAATTAACGATACAGGTCGGTTTGAGGTTTCAAAGATGAGGTCACCGAAATGCAGGCAGGCTCACCAAAATTGTCTACAATTTCATAGTTTTGCAAATGAAAGATGCAAATCTTCCTAAATTACAGATCAGTATTAGGGTGAAACTTTTTTTGTTGAATGTAATCAAGTATACAAGTAACTTAATATATCTGGAGTAATTATACCTGTGCAGCTGGATAAACCCATGAAGCATACATTCCAGCAAATCTTTCTCTGTAGAAAACAGTTCGCTCTGTGCTAACATACGACAACACCGAAGAGGAATTATTTATGCCACAAAAGAGAGTGGCACTGAACATTGAACCAAGCACGGTGAATAGACTCTGTTGAGTATGTCTATAAAAAACAGATAAAAGCAATGAATCAACATTAAACTCTACAAGAGCATGGTACGATTCTCCTACAAGAGAAATGTAGAGTTACACTCAGTGAAAAAATCCGATCTCCAGGAAATCAATTATCAAGAAATTTTTTCTATCCTTACTGGGTATAATTTAAAAAATAAAAGAACCTCATGTGTGCAGGAACTTTAGTATCCTGGTAACATATTAGCCACTTTAGCATTCTGACAAAGTAATTGTTCTACATACTTTTGAGTTCACATGCATCATCTGAAACCAAAAACTTTGAAGTGCATTTCCTATTTTTCTCAATAAAGCAGATGGAAGATCTAGATCCACTTCGACCGCCCCTCCCCTCTTAAAAAGTGAAAGACGGAACAGAATGAAAAAAAAAAAATGTCCTTTAATTTTGGCAGAAGATGACTAATCATGATACCGAGTTTTGTGCTATATGATTTACTTACATTTTCTTCCCCTGATCCCAAAATAAGAATCCAAAAAGCAAAGATGAAAATAGCATATAAATTGAGCGCATCAAGTTGTATGAAGGACTTCTCCAGTAAGACCAGTGTTGCTTCCAGAGGCAGGATTTGAACTGTCGCCAACCATTTTGTGAATAGCGGGTGGGGAAATGCAAATCTTGTGAACCAGGAGGCGGGGTGCTCATCTCTCTTATGAGCTGTTTATTATACCTAGGAGAAATATAACAGAAGAATAATTTATGCTCAACATACGTACAACACACCAAAAAGTTGATACCAAATACTATTGAGTAAATTGATACATGATGCTTCACAATATCTTAATAACCACTGGATAAACAGAACTATAAATCATTTAAGAGAAATGGAAAATTGAAAAAAGTACTATCTAATGATCTGAAACTGAAGTCCTCAATTAAATATGATGGACCTCCTGCTTACCAACGTGGGGAACCCCTTAATAGGGCGGTGAAAGACTTATTTCAAGAACCTCCCGCCTTCGACCCATTCGAATTTTAAAGTAAGGGGAGGGTAATTGAATAATAATTACTGTGAAACATCAAGGTATGTTATCAACTGTTAGAGCACAAGATGTTACATTGCCTTGGGAAAACCATATTAAATATGCTGTATATATTTGGCAGGTATGCTGTAGACCACTCCTCGGAAACTAATTTCCTTCATATTTTACTTGAGGTTTTATATAGTAACAGAGTAAAATCAAGTTCCTCTGAATAAGGCACAGACAGTGTCTTGCCAAAATTCAGGGTCAACAACAACAATGAAGGAGACAATCTCTCATAATTTTAGATAGATAATGAAAAGAATGTATCAAAAGTCTTCACCAAAGAAAATTTTATAATTTGAATTTCTCAAGAAACACAAGAAATTGCTTCTTCTCATGAATCTCTGTCCATATCATTTTCTAATTACAATAATAATCCATTTTTTCCTAGTGAAAGGCATTTTCTTGAATAATTAGGATATGCAAATTAGTAACCAACAGTTTTTGCATTCTCCATCCTTTATACAGCCTAAGCAATGTACCAACTATGAAATAGCGGTTCCTGAGAACATCAAACATGAGAATGATCCTAAAAACTTGGGAAAGAAAAAGCTGATTACCAAAATACTAGCATCAATTATCACGGATAATTTGTTCATACAAATAACAACAGAAAAGCTCTGGGCCATTTGACTCACTCGTATAAAGCAGATTGTTTATAAACCTGGGCAAAGTCTACACCAAGTTCAGCTTCTGAAGAAGTGGAAGAGACATCTAACATCCATGTAGCTGGATTGTAGTTATTTCTAATTTTTGGTACACCTGAGATGCCCTGTTACAGAGTTGAAATGATAGAGTTGAAATAAGCATATACTTCAAGCCAGTAGGGAAAGAAGGCGATACAAAGTCCCATGGAGGTACTGCCTTCAGAACTCACCTCGAAATATTCAATTAATTTAGAGGAATCCTGACCTAATGGCCCACAGTAGATCATGCGTCCTCCAGCTTTCAAAAGAACTAACTGTAGACATAAGGAAACGTTAGTGATATTATACTGATACGTATCAACGCTATCAATCACACATACATAGGATTTATTGTTCAAAATTTGTTCTTGAAAGTAACACTTCATTCCATTCGTAACCAATCTGACATCTTTATACCTTAAAAGATCTTCCACGGAAGTCTGGTGGAAAAATGAACGTAAAACTTCTAATCATGCAATGCACATGAATATCAATCTAAACACTTTGTGGTATAATCAATAATAAGCAGCATATCTTATACTTAAAACAGTGCCAGAATAGGCTTTAATTTGAGATCATCAGGGGGAGAATTTATTGGCTAAACGCAGTTGAGAGAGAATGTTATAGCTTGTGCTTTAAAAGACGAATATTTATTCATTGAATTTGGTTTGCCGGTGGAAAATGGGCTAGAGGTTGGAATGGAACATGTTATATATGTTGAAGAATGTAAAAATGGAAATGAAGATTGACTTGAGAAGCTTCTGTAGATAGTATTTCAACAGTCAGTAGAAGTGCATATTATTTACTCGTACAATGCAATCAAAAGATGCTTTTTTATCAAAACCTTTTTTCTGTAATATCAAAAAAATTCTCTCCATGCGCAGAGTAATTTATAGTCAGTTACCTCATCAAATGATTCAAATATATCGATGCTCGGTTGGTGAATGGTGCACACTATTGTCCTCCCAGTATTTGCCACATTTTTTACTGCCCGCATGACAATTGCAGCTGCTCTAGCATCCAGTCCAGTTGTTGGTTCATCCATAAAGATAATAGAAGGGTTAGCAACGAGTTCCACAGCTATTGTGAGCCGCTTGCGTTGCTCAGTTGACAGGCCACTAACACCAGGCATGCCCACTAACGCATCTTTAATTCCATCAAGCTCAATCGTTTCAAGGACTTCTTTCACAAAGTCCTATGGATGGCCAGAAAGAATTAAAATAAGTACACTAATAGGAAATGGAAGCAAAACCAGTAGAATATTGAATATAACATCTAATGGCATATACATATTTTGTCTTTGAATCAATCTGGGGATGAAGACGCAGCCATGCAGAAAAGATGAGTGATTCTTCAACAGTAATTTGAGGAGAATGTATGTCAGTTTGCTCACAGTAACCCGAAATCCTAGAGAACGTTCTTTGGACTTTCGGATAACCTCCAATTTTTATTTCTCCTTCCACAGTGCCGCTAGTTTTTCTACCAGAAAGAACATCAAGAAGAGTTGTTTTGCCAGCCCCACTGACACCCATTAGTGCAGTAAGAATACCAGGTCTAAATGAACCAGTGATATCACAAAGAAGTTGCAGCTTTTTCTGAGTGAAACCTCGCTCCTTCATTGCCTAAAAAGAACCAAAAGAAAGGAAGTACACCTAAATTGTACTGGCTCGTTTGGTATACTAAATAACCAAAAACAATTCTAATTCGATTAATTAATGTGGTTACCATAGGGGTTTCAACATAGTATTGCACACCTTGAAAGACTAGGGTTAGGGGTTCAAAAGGTAAGCCCATTCTGTCTGCAACATAAGATAAAACATCCTTTTAAGTATGGAAAGAATCAATTTACGAAAATAAAGTGGCATATAATTAAATTCTCAAATCAATGATATATATTGTCAGAAACAAAAGAAGAGATAAAATCCAACCTCTATGAGATGTACTGGTACTAGGGGGATTTTTGGACTGTTCTTCTGCATGGGTTTGGCTATCATATTCTTTACTTCCTTGCAGTTGAGAGAACTTTTCGCTTGAAATAATTGCACGAGAACCAGAAGCTGGACACATTTTGGAATTAGAATAAATCATGTAAACCATTTACATTTCTATATTCTGAAGATGTTCTCACGTTTTAAGAAACTTAGGGCCAAGGTAAACCCAATGTTGAACAGTACTATAAACCCAAACAGCGCGCTAACCGATATCCAATAAAGATGTCCACCGAAGCTTAACCCACGGCTTTCAAGTGTTTCTTGTCCTACTGTTGTGTTACCAGAGAGCTCCTGAAATTAAAGAAAATTTATATGCATGTGAATCAATCTTCTACAGAATAATCTAAAACAAATACGAATTTCCAGGAGACATTAATAAAGTGCATGTATGAGCATCAAAGTCCATGCCACCGACCAATAAATATCAAGGAATAACATAGGTCCACTGTGAATCACTCATATCATAGTGGAACTTTACAGTGACAACACATGATAACACCATAACATGTATGTTCAAGGAAAGAATAGCATGCATAGCAGGAATCTTGAAAAACGAGAATTCAATCAATTTGATGTGCCCTCTTGATGAACAAAGATGTTAGATGGATGCAATAATAATTGATTCCAATTCATCCTATAATTATGGCAGTCAAATGGCTGCCAGTTGGTGACTTCCACATTTGTTCCTTGTGACGTGCATGAGAATTACGGAAAACAAAGAAAAGATGACAGAGTCAACAGGGAGCTGTATATAAGTATTATCTTAGAAAGGGGAGTGGATAAATATGACAGTATGAATTCACATTTGGGTAATTAGAATCTTGCTAGATTCTTAGTTAGTGATTGATTTTAAAATGGAAGTTATCCTATATAAGTGATTGAGTAAATATTTTTATAAAAATAAAAATATAATAAATAAATAAGGCGCAATGGCACAAAATTGGAAACTATGTATGTGTAAACAATAACTAAGCTTGTTTCTTGTCTGAAAAGGAGTTAATGTATATCAACTTAATAGAAGCAAACAAATCCTGGTATTATGCATACCACCTTGTGCCATCTTGGGGCAAGAAATTCATTCACCGCAAGGCCAATCTCCCCATACGATAGTGGAGAAACCCAAAATGCCCATTTTAACCAAATTGGCATGGATTCTGCAAGAAACAGTATAATTGAGCTCCCTTATCCTTTTTCTCTATTGTTTAGGGCAAAATGTGTATATATACGACAAACAATAAAAATAGGTAAAGATGTTGAGCTTCCTCACGTTTTGGGATCAAAAAGCCGCCAAAGAGTAACAGAAATAGTATTGACAAACTACCAGCTGTTGTAGAGGCAACCATTGTCGGGCAGACAGATGCCAAGAAACGGAACATAGATATTGAGGTGAAGTGCACTTCGAATAATATTATCATTTGGCGGAAAAACCTGGAAAATAATGACATTTAGTTGACATTTAGTTAACATTAGATTCATTATTGTAATATGATTTTTTTTTTATCTTGTTGAGTTGTTGATTGAAACTGATGAATCACATAGATTATGTAGATCATCCGAGAAATATAATGTGTTACTAACCTCCCTGCCTCTGGGCTATACCCAATAGTGTAATAAGTGAGAGAAGTCCATACTACAGATTCCAACAATGAGAGAGGAATCTTGAGAATAGTGGCTGGAATGGCATATGCCCAGGCTGGATAGAAGTACAAATCTCTCTGTTTGTAGAAAACAGAAAGCCTTGCAACAGTCATATTAAGCTCCGGAAAACCATCAACGAGAAAAATGATAAGAGAATAAAATATAGAACCCAAGTAATAGTTGGCATGAACAAGATTGATATCCATCCGAGTCCGCAAGAACACAGTCATAGTTATTGATGCAATAATGACAAGCTGCAAGCAAATATTTACCCAAGATTTTCATACACAATAACTATTAGATAAATGAAAGTCAGAATTTGTATTGCCAGCAGTGCTTGAACAAAATTAAGGAGCTAAGAGAAATAGTTGTCCTAACCTGAACAGCTTTGAATACATAAACAAAAGAATTCCTTTTCATGAGAAGAATTTCTCTGGACATACAGGCTTTAAAGAGATCCCATTTAGGAAGAGAATAAACGTCAAAACTAATGGCTTTATTGTCGCTCTCAACCTTCTCTAAAGGCACAGAAAGCTCGTTGTTAAGCTTCTTTTCATAAGGAGACTCCTTATATCTCCTAGACAACGTATCAACAGAAACGAAACTGTAAGTCTGCTCAGTTTTACACCAGTATTGTTCCTGATCTTTTCTGGAGATAACCTGCAAACCAATCAACATATAATTATTTTTACTTAATGAAGAAAACTCCGAAAATATTACTACTGCATGATGAACTTACCTCCTGCAGGAAATCAGCTGCTGCTTTCCTTTCAGGACACCTAAATCCACAATCCTTAAAAAATTCTAAAATATCACATCGAGGCCCATGATAGACAATCTTTCCCTCTGACATCAAGATGATGTCGTCAAAAAGATCAAAAGTTTCTGGTGCAGGCTGGAGAAGGGACAAAAGTACAGTAGCATCCGTGACATGTGCTAATTGTTGAAGGCAAGCAACAACCTGATATGTAGTCGAGCTGTCCAAGCCATTTGAAATTTCATCCATAAACAATGCTTTTGTTGGTCCAACAATCATCTCGCCTGCATAATCCAACATTACTAATTTCTCAATGCATATGCTTTTTGCAAAATTATTTTTGAGTTCAGATGTTGCTGGTAGTTGGAATAATTTTGAGCCTCTTTAGTATATCAGAAAGAAAGGTGAAAAATATTGGCATCAAATTACCTGCCGTCACTCTTTTCTTCTGACCTCCAGATATACCTCTCCTCATGGCATCTCCAACGAATGTGTCAGCACAGATATCAAGTCCGAGAATCTGAAATTTGAGGAATGATAGGATAGACTTTCAAAATTTGGTGTTCTAGCACAAGACAGCAAAAATAAATTCAAAGCTACGTCAAGTCATAGAATACTTTTAATATGTAGTCTGTCTGAAGACTTGTCTTTTGTCCTTCCACAGCAATTGCCTGCACAAATATGCTGGCGTTAGCACACTACAGTATTTAGGCTTAGCAACTCAGTGAAGATAATTGATGATTGTAGAGAGATTATTCACTCAAACTAATTTTAGCTGAGTCCAATAGACTCAGGTATGTGTTGAGGTAGGTTGTGTAGCTATGAGATTTAATTGCCTATTTTCAAACCAAAAGGGGTAATTATCAAGTTTCTACACAGATGTGATGCTAATTAATGTTTTTCGCAAATTTCAAAAAGAACTAATAAGTAAAGGTATTATTAAAGAGGATACATTATGCAAGTTGTGACGGATTTTCTTTTCCTAAGAGTACGATGTTTTTTCCATGTTTCAATTGGAAATTTTAGTCATAGCACCACTATATATTCATGACCCTTATGGTAAGCCAATGGCCGTAAACTGATGAACAGAAAACTTATAAAAAGGAAGGATAGCTAAAGTTTTTCATAATTTTCATAATACACCCACCTATGGGCATAAACCTCACACACTAAATGAACTGAGTACTCAATCAAGATTTCTAGGAGAATCACTCAAGGGTAAGCAAGTTCACTTTTGCAATAAACACACTAACTTCATGACTCCAGAAAAATAAAAGCCAGAATATTAGCCACTAAAAATACCTTCATATAAGTATCTATATCTGGATCGGGAACAATTTTTGCATCTTTCTCCCTTCTAGTAAGCTCTGTCAAAATTTCTTTAGAGAAAAAAAGAAAAAGGGAAATCACATCACCTATTGTTATGAAAATAGTTTCAGAAAACAAATGGGTATTTATATATTGCAGGACATACCTGCTCTGCTTCCAATACCCTGACATCGTGATGAAAAATCAAGGGTTTCCCTTACAGTCATTTCAGGGATATGTAGATCATATTGACTTATATAAGCTGAAGTTTTCTGTGCCACAAACTCTTCCAATTTATAGCCATTGTACGAAATCTCACCAGTAACCTGTGGAAGGAAAGACAAACTCTTCTGTTGTCATATAGCAGTTTCAGATGAAGTATACATTTCATCAGCACTGTTAACAACTCTCACTGTAGTCCGTTATCAACACTGAATTAGATACTAAACAAACCGTAATTATGGATATTAATACTCGTATTATGATTAGAGAAATGAAATCACTTCTTGACATAACAAAAGACAGGGTGACTTCTAGTATATAGGAAAACAAAGCCACGAGATAAACTACATTAAGTTACTTCACGCCAAACCAGTTTAGGACTTTAGGTTTTCAAGCATTTTTGTATTGTCAACTATGCATATTTGCTAAGATAGTGTTTGATCAGAAAACTATTTTAAACAAAATTTCAAATATGTTTTTATCCACTAGGGGATGGACAGAAACAGAAAGAGGGAGGGCACCTTGAGTGATTTGTTCAAATTTCCAGAGAGAGCTTTCAGTAATGTGGTCTTTCCACACCCAGGAGGACCAAGCAGCAGAGTCATTCTGCAACAATAAAGCTACTAATGTATCAAGTATTTGAAAAGCTAATTCAACTAGATAAATTTGATGAAAGGATCAACGTATATAGAACCCAACTTCTGCTTCCAACATGATATTGAAGTACAGAACTACTACAAGGTAGCTGCACTCTGATGTGTAACGTGACTATAGTAGAAGCTACAATAGCCCGAAGTAGCAGTTAGTGTGTGTACACAAATACAACATACATATAAGTAAATCTGTTTGTGAACCTAGGAGGATATTTTCAATCTATCAAGAGAAATCTTAGGGTGTACAAAGAATCTCCTGATCAATATTATCAAGTCAAGCTTCAAATTATTGAATTAGAAACTAGAAATATTCAATCTTATGAAAAAAAATAAAATTGGAGAAGTTTAGACTTGCTGTGCTTATCAGTACAAATCATGCAGTAAAATGAGTTCAAAGCTTTGTTTTTATGATTCTCCTTTTTCTCTCTCTTTGGATGTCATTTTTGTATATTACATTAATATTGATAGAAGCTTTTAACTTCTGCAGGACTGTGCATGCAATGATCAGATAGTAATTCTAGAAGGCATGTGGTAAAACAAGAGTCACTCAAGTAACTCTGAAACAGTTAAATCTTTTACAGCTGTTACCAGCAAAAGAATGTCAAGAATGGTGATTGGTGAGAGTAAGAAACAAATCAAGATGGAACTCAATTGAAATCTTAACAACTGTACTGAAAAACGTAGAAAGAAAGACAGTTGAAGTCTTAACAATTGTACCTTCCTGGTTTAATGATACCACTAACACCATTCATGATGCCTATCTTAGCCTCTTGTTGTGACTGTAAACCTGGAAGCCTGGCAAGCTCCTGTCAAATTTAATGGAGGTACAATTCAATATATGCAAAGATAACTAGGAGGATGCTTCAAATTTAATACACAAATGATTCTTCTTCAGCTCATAAAACAAGAGAATAAGATGAATATCAAGTTTCAAATATATTTCCTTCTATTTATTCCGGACGATGAATGATTACTTACAGGAAGAAACAAATGAAAAAAGAAGAAAAAGAAAAAGGTGTTACATACACATGGAAAAGTAATACTTGTTGGCAAGGTGGTATCAATTGCAGGACAGAAGCCCAAATGGAGGCACACAAGTATATGTAGATCTGCGGAGTAAATAATAGTCCTACCGTTCGTGATATTCAGATCAGCTTAATATGACCAAGTGAACAAAAGCTAGATTTATCCAAAGTTATGCACTGTGATGGAAACCAAACATTAACTCATCACGAGTACTAGCCAAGGAGAAACTTGTGGTTGCTGATATTTTTGGTTGTTTATCCCATAATTAACTCATCCCAATTTGAATCATCAACATTCGTACATAGAACAAGGATAGAAAAAATGGTTGATTAACTAAAGCCACTTTAAATAAAATACAATTACATACCAAAAGCATGCTTTTTAGAGAATTCCATAGAGTTGGTAGGGGCTTTCCATTAACAACTTCACACTCTGCTTCTATAGACAAATTGGTGTATCTGACTTCAATGGCAGACAATTTTACACCAGCTCTGAAAAATTCAAATAGAATCCTTAATCCCATGACCTTAGTAAACTTGCAGCAGCTATATATGGTACAAGAAACAAAAAATAACACCTGAATGAATTTAAAAATTGCAAAAGAAGAAAATGTACATAGTTATATAAGGGTGTGGAAGTATAGTAGAAAGTCATTTTAGCAGTATATATTTATTCATATCCAGAAGGAGAAGGATCTCACTTATCTATTCTCTTTCTTATTTTCTGCAACAGACGAAGGTTATCATGTTCAATATGTTTAATGAGCTTCTCAATGAACATATGCCTTTCCGGAGCAACAAGTTTAGTCACATCAACTACTCGTCTTCCTCTACCATCAGCTTCATTTCCATCATTTTCATCAAACAAAGAAGTTCTTAATCGTTCAAATGTCGGCAGTCTATCGATTGCAGCCCATTGTAAGACAGATTCATCGTCAAGATCAACATCTTTTGCAGAACTTACAACTGAATTGTTTCGAAAACTTGTGGCTTGACGCCGAAATGATGACCTCAAGCTTCTTCCTATCTCTGATAGCTCAATTCTGAATGATTCTATTTCATCTGCACCAACTAACTGAGCCATGATGGAATGGACAATCTATTTTAGCTTCAGACCTGCATCTATATACATATATATAGTAACATTGGATATAGAGGACTTGTACGGATTCTTTTATTTTCCTTTATTCTTGCACATTTGCTGGGTCTTCAGACTACGAAACTTGATGATGTAAGGCCATGCATCATTCTTAACTGGAAGAATAAAATTAATTTTTTTACTGGCCAAATGATTATATAATTTAATATAAAAAGGCGTTGGTATTATTAAATACAGAGTTCTGTTGTAGAATCCATGGTCATGACTTAAATTACACTAGAAAAACAAAACTTAAATCACAAGATAAATAAATAATAAGGTGTGGCATGGAAAATATGATGTCAATGGAGCTTCAATCTTGCATTTAGGGTAGGATACACGGAGAAAGTTGTATATATAAAATTGAAGTTTTCTCCAGTGTTGACTAACACAAAATGATGAGGTAAGTCAGTGCATCATTTGCTTCATCTGCTTATGCATTAGGCATTTGAAAGAAGAAAAAGAAATTACTCTGTACAATAGTTAACTAAAAATTTTCACTTTCAGTTAAGGTTCGTGCCTAATCATGGACTTCTGCCATGCTTCTTACGATTTTAGGCCTTTTCAAAACAGTGGCAGGAACGGGACTTTATGCCACGATCTACACCATTTTATTCTTTTAGGTCTCTCTGTTTTGCCTAAAAATTAACCTTTCCAGCTTTTTCATGCCTTTAGCAGGCTCTTTGCACATGGACAAACTTGACATTATGATATTAGTAGCTAAAGATGAAAAATGCAGAAGTAGGACAGCATTCTTTACAAATTAAATTTGCAGTTAATAAAATATAGAAACTCATTTACCAACTCCAGCATTGTTCCAGCCTTTGAACCATTTCTAGTGGCAGTCTAGAACATATATGAAGCATGGCTCACGCAGCACCAGCATAAATAAATAAATAAATAAAATACAACAGTTATGGTCCACATCTAAGCAAAAACCATTCCACCACGTTAATGATTGAAACTGATTTTCACGACTACCCTTTCAATAAACAATCTTTTGATTCCATTGAAAAAATTATATTCTCAGTATTATCTACATTTTCTTTATTTGGTCAGACGTGAGTTTGCACCAATGATCACCGGTTCGAGTCCTCGGGCCACCTCAACTTCAGGCCTCGTAAAATTAGTCTAGGTGCACGCCACTGGTCCGAACACCATGGTTATCAAAAAAAAATCTACATTTCCTTTATCGTTAATCCCTAATAATAAAAAGATATATGATCAACGGCGGAAAAGGCATGGTAACACTCCGGGACTTGTCCATCCACCAATGGGTAAAGGCCACGTCAACAAAGGGGACGGGCACCATACAAATCATTGTCACCTGTACAAATTAGCCAAAAAAATTGTATTTAACCCAAAAGGAAAGACTCCCGCCGAAAAAAATTTGGGTATCAGCTTAGTTAATTAATTCTTGTGATAAAATTCAAATTTAGAGATAATTATTGTCTCTTACAACACGTCCGCCAGAAATGATCTCCGCACCTTTTCCCCGTGACGAGGAGATGCATGATGGCGGGCGGCGGTGCCGATTCCCCCGAGGCATGCCGCATGCCTCTGTATTCCAGTGTGTGTTCACACACCCCCCCCCCTCCCCCCGGCCCTCTTTTATTTTTAACCAAGTTTTAGGATTTTTTACCGAGATAAGTTCTTTAGGATCATATTTCCAATATGTACCGAGTAAAACCATATATTGGAGGGAGTTTTCCACCCACTCGACTATCAAACTTTTGAACCATTTGACGATGGTATCTTGAACCTTTCTTTCTTGGCACTTCGAGTCCCTTACCCCATGGAACGATTACGACCGCCGTCCATTTCCAATGGAAACCATTAATTTGATTGTTAGAAGATAAAAAATTATAAGAAAGACGATTCTATCATTATATCAATACAATAAACAATAAATCTGTAGACACAGAATTTTAACAGGGCGTTGACGTGACAGCACCCTATTTGTCTGTTTTTATTTATTTATTTTCTTCTTCTAATGAAACCTTCAAGTGTAATTTCTGTTGATTTTTTATTGATATTTTCTGTACCTATAGTGCTGTTTATAATAAAACTAATAGAACATTTTGATAATAGGTCTTGAACCTTCATTTTTTGCACCTGGATCTTGTAACTTAGTAAATGTGTATGACCATTGTCTTTTACTAATGAAAATATTAATTTGACTCTTCAGATGTCAAAAATTTACTAAAAATAATGATATATTCCTTATTTTAATATAATAGAAATAAAATTAACAAAGGAAATAACACATGGGAAAAAAAAGGAAGAAAAATACTAATTCATACATAAAACACCCACCACCTCGCACCTTACTCTACAGAACCCCTTTTTTTCCATTTACAACCGACAAAATAAAAATAAAAAAAATAAATGAATAGGTATGGAAGCTATAATTGTAAACCAAGACAATTCAATTGTGAAATTTTTTCTAGTGACCAATTTTGAGAGGGTTTATCTCTATACCTATGAATTTCATTGGATCCATAAATGATATATTGGAAGAATTCATCGAGTCTTCCAATATCAATAGATTGATTGTTTTGTTCTTATATCTTTCGAGAAATTTAGAAAAAAAAAAAAAAAGAGAGAGAGATTTCTGAAAGTTGTTTCCTCAATTTGAAATAGAGCACTTGCACAAAAAATTTGAGTTCTCTAGATTTCCTTCTTGATCAATCACAAGTGCAACACTTTCAACATAACATATTATCATACATTTGTCATGTGAAAGATCTTTACAACTTTTCGTTGTATTGTGCTCTTGAAGTGTGTTTGTTTTCCCATTTTCCTTTACTTAGTGAGTCTTTGTAAAATAATTTGAATGAGAAGAAGGGAAAAAAATACAATGAGCCTTTTTGAGCCCCATTTTCTTGTCAAAATGTATTTTGAAATAGTGATTTGATGGAGAAAGTGTGATTAAAAAAGAAAATTTTTAAATTTGCATGAAATATTATTTTACTGAAAAATGTGTGATTTAAAATAAGAAAGAGAAAAATGTATTTTGAAAACAGTAGAGATCAAACAAGCCAAATATGTACACCTACTCGAAATCTCACTTACTAGATTTTACTGTGGAAAACACAATTTTTTCTCGAGAATTTGCCATAATATGGACTTTTTGTTCCTGAATCAATATAAAATATTTGATCCCAATTCGATTTCTAATTAATATAGTAGTATACCAATGAAGGGGCCTTTAACTACCTAAGCANCCCCTTTTTTTCCATTTACAACCGACAAAATAAAAATAAAAAAAATAAATGAATAGGTATGGAAGCTATAATTGTAAACCAAGACAATTCAATTGTGAAATTTTTTCTAGTGACCAATTTTGAGAGGGTTTATCTCTATACCTATGAATTTCATTGGATCCATAAACGATATATTGGAAGAATTCATCGAGTCTTCCAATATCAATAGGTTGATTATTTTGCTCTTGTATCTTTCAAGAAATTAAAAAAAAGAGAGAGAGAGAGAGATTTCTGAAAGTTGTTTCCTCAATTTGAAATAGAGCACTTGCACAAAAAATTTGAGTTCTCTAGATTTCCTTCTTGATCAATCACAAGTGCAACACTTTCAACATAACATATTATCATACATTTGTCATGTGAAAGATCTTTACAACTTTTCGTTGTATTGTGCTCTTTAAGTGTGTTTGTTTTCCCATTTTCCTTTACTTAGTGAGTCTTTGTAAAATAATTTGAATGAGAAGAAGGGAAAAAAATACAATGAGCCTTTTTGAGCCCCATTTTCTTGTCAAAATGTATTTTGAAATAGTGATTTGATGGAGAAAGTGTGATTAAAAAAGAAAATTTTTAAATTTGCATGAAATATTATTTTACTGAAAAATGTGTGATTTAAAATAAGAAAGAGAAAAATGTATTTTGAAAACAGTAGAGATCAAACAAGCCAAATATGTACACCTACTCGAAATCTCACTTACTAGATTTTACTGTGGAAAACACAATTTTTTCTCGAGAATTTGCCATAATATGGACTTTTTGTTCCTGAATCAATATAAAATATTTGATCCCAATTCGATTTCTAATTAATATAGTAGTATACCAATGAAGGGGCCTTTAACTACCTAAGCATAAGGATAGCAACGAAACATGTATAGGATGGGTAAGTCATTCCCACCTACGCCCCCTCCCCATACCCAGTTAAAACGGGACATGGCGGGGCAGTCCCCTGCTTCATTTATCGGCCCATTTAATTATTTATTTATTTTTTTCTTTTATTTTTTATGTCTTTAGTTAGTAAATATTATTACTTTTTTTTTTAATTTGTTAAGAACAACTTATGGTCATTGTTTGATTCCAATTTTTTAGATAAAATAAGCTATGGAATAGTTTTTTTTTTTTTTTTTAGAATGTGTGGCTAAAAAGTAATTTTTTTTAAGTACGTGTATAATTATTTTATGGGATAATGTATTGTTGAAAATGAGATTTTAAAAAAATTCTCGAGAAAATAGGGTTCAAACAAGGGCATATTCTCTTTAAAAATGATAATAAATATTTTATTTTAAAAAAATTCTTAAATTTAAAATTAATTTTAAACAAAGGTAGTGGGGCATGGACTATATTTTCCACACACATCCCGTACATATTTCAGGACAATCACCCCTACCCTATTTATTTGGTTATGTGGGTAATCCTTGCCCCATTTGGG
>CAIGRB010082235.1:136631-154983 GCA_903798255.1 Fraxinus quadrangulata | reverse complement strand
TCCCACCCACCCCACTCCTACACCACCACAGAGTAGAAAAGGAAAAAATATCCTCACACTGTCCAAAGCTTCTGCAAGAGAACTCTGTAGCATAAACAGAGAAAGAACATCATACATTGTCAAGAAAATATCTGATAAATATTTCACATGCTTGTGGGGGGACATTTCATCTTCCAATTTAATGCAAAACTCTAACAGTATTATATAGTTGTGTTAATTACAATGGCGTGTATATTCACCCTCCTCATTGATGGCATTTACTATTTTGCCACTTACCACCACCTCCAAATCCAGGAATAACATGACTTGACCTCTGTTTTTGTGGCTAGGGTTGTACAGTCTTGTGAAAAATATTATTATTCATCTGTGGGTCTTCCGAAAATCTCGCTTACATTTCGAAAATCTTGATTTTTGTTGTTAGCTTCGAAGCATTAATGTACAAAAACCCATATCGCTTCTTCTTCAATCCACGGGTTTTCTGTGTGTTTTTTCTTCAGTTTTTTTCAAATTTGTCGTTTTCCACTTTGCTTCTTTCAAACTTCCATAGTATACTAAAATATAAATATGAACTTGTATTACTATGTATAAACTATGATTTTAGAATTTCAAGATTCTTTATTTATTTAGATGAATTGAAGTGCAGGGTTTGTTTATTATATGCTTTGCAGGTGAAAATGGTGACCAGTGAAGTTTTCAATTTATGCAGGGATATTCTCTGAGAAAAGGTACTTCATTTGCTTTAGCTTTTTGAAATAAGGGGTTTCCCTTCCCTTTTTGTGATTTACAAGTGTTCTTGAGGGAAAAAAAATCCAGAAAGCAATTAATATTTTTTAACTAAATAAGTAGTGAGTATCTAAGACGGCATTTATTTTTTGCTAAGAAAATCCCATTTTCTTGGTACTCTATGTTTTTGTGATTTTTTTTTTCTTTTGTTTCTCGCCTTTTAGACGTCCAAATTAGCCAACTTTAGAGAGGTTTTCTTTGTTTGACTTCCCTGTTTCTTTCTTTGTGAAGTTTCAGGTTGACATTATAGTTTCTTTGGTGGGGCCTGTAGATCAAACCATTGCAGCCTCTGCGCATTTGATTTCCTTTTGGTAAGTAATGGATGGGCGGCGGCATTCGGTTGATGCACCCATATCGAGAGCGCTGGTAGCACTTCGGAGAGTAAGGTCCCTTCGGGATCCATCAACTAGCTCGATGAGCAAATTTTCTGCCATGGTTGATAATTTGAATTGGGAAACAAATTCAAGCAATGCTATCACTCTAGGATTTAAAAATGGTTGCAAAGAGGATGTCCCGAATTGTAATGATGTTTTGTGTTTGGATGAGTCGAGGTTGTGTAGGGAAAATGAACTAAATGTGAGCGACCACGAATTATACTATAGCACTTCAAGGAAATCATCTTCGAGGCTAATCGCCTGTGAAAAGTTGAGAGATTCGATTGGAAATATAGGTTCTAGTGCACGTTTGTTAAACCAGGGGACAGTTTGTGAGAACAAATCACGAAGTGAAAGATATTGCAGAGACCGTGAGGACAAAGGATTGGAATTGATACCTTCTTGTGACTGTGTAGAGGGTGTGCGTTCGTGTAATGTGCCAAATGAAGGACCATTGCACATAGAAAAGACAGGTCATGATAGAACGAAATGGAAAAGCTGGTATATGAAGAATACCAGATCGTCTAGAGTGACAGCTGGGGATGTTTTGAGCCGTGTTGGCAGTCCGTGCTTATCCATTAGTGATGTTCTAATGGAAGAGTCTAGTCATACCTCGTCATTGTATGGGAATGAAGATGATGCTGGGAATTCTGATCATCAAGGTTGTGGGACAAGTTGCTGCTGGTCAAGAACCCCACGATTTAGAGAGCCAAATTTTCTTCCTGATGCAGAGGAGCAACCGCTTTTGTCAGGTTTTTCAGGCAAAACACCGGTAATTGGACACAAAACAGGATGGAAGCACAATAACAAAGGAGTTGATCAAAATCTTGATAGTCCTAGGAGCCTCAGTCAAAAATTTAGACCAAAATCATTCAATGAATTGGTGGGGCAAAATGTTGTTTCAAGGTCTCTTCTAAGCGTGATCTCCAATGGACAGATAACATCCCTATTTCTCTTTCATGGTCCCCGTGGAACTGGAAAAACATCTGCTTCAAGAATATTTGCTGCGGCATTAAATTGTCTTTCTTCTGATTTTGACAAACCATGTGGGCTGTGCCAAGAATGTGTTCTATTCTTCTCTGGAAGGAATAAGGATGTCAAGGAAGTTGATTCAGTTAAAATTAATAGAAAAGAAAGGATCAAATCACTTATTAAGAATGCAGAGATCCCTCCAGTTTCCTCACGATTTAAGGTTTATATCATCGACGAGTGCCACTTGTTAAAAGGGGAAAGTTGGGCAACTATATTGAACACCCTGGAGGAGCTTTCTCAACATGTTGTTTTCATTGGGATTACTCCTGATCTTGACAAACTACCTCGTAATGCAGTATCTAAGTCCCAAAAATTCTATTTTACAAAGTTAAAAGAAATTGATATAGTCAACAGGTTGGGAAAATTATGTGTGGCCGAAGGTTTTGATTTTGACCAGGATGCTTTAAATTTCATTGCTACTAAATCAAAAGGTTCACTTCGGGATGCAGAGATGATGCTTGATCAGCTGAGTTTGGTTGGAAAAAAGATTACAATATCTTTGGTTTATGAAGTAGTGAGTGTTCAGATATTCATTCCTTCATTTTTTTTGTTTGTAGATATCAATCTAATTACACGTTTGTTGGTACAGATTGGAGTTGTCTCCGATGATGAATTGCTCGATTTACTTCATCTCGCATTGTCATCTGATGCATCAAATACGGTCAAAAAGGCCAGAGAGTTAATGAGATCAAGGATAGATCCACAGCAACTTACATCTCAGTTGGCAAATCTCATAATGGATATTCTTGCTGGAAAATGTCCAGATGGCATTTCTGAGGACAGAAGGAAGCTTTTTGGAAGCCATTCTTGTATGTACTGTAACTCCTTATTTGCTCCAATGATTGATGGTTTAAAACTTAGGACGTGTTTGGCATGGTTTTTGAAAAGCCAAAGTAGCATTTGAGATTATGAAGCTGCTTATGAGTCTGATTGGATAATTTTCTATAAGTGTTTTGTCGGATTAGAAGAGCTTTCACTAAAGAGGTTTCAGAGAAGATGGTCTAAGGTGACTTCCTCAGGGAACCTCTTCTACAAAAAAGCAAAAGTAGAAGATACCCCAAACACGCCCTTAATTTTTTTCTTTCCTATAAACACCCCGAAATATGGACCATGGTACCATATTTTGTTTACTTGATTTAGTGAATGGGTATGTTACTTCATCATTGCCCATTTGTCGTATTTGTTGTACTTCAGATACAAGCATCTGATAGGTAGGAATCCAACGTGACATATTTTGTTCAGGACTTTAAACCCGTAAAGATTTAGCTTTTTGTCTTCATATTGTTATTCGGTGTTTAAGCATCATGTAAGTATATTCTCAACATTGTAGCCTGTAGGTGATTCGTTAGGTTGCTTCTAAGAAATTGTTATTTTTGTGCCACAGCTGAAGCTGACATTCAGCAACTGAGCCATGCATTGAAAATACTCTCTGAGACTGAGAAACAATTGCGTACGTCAAAGAATCAAATAACATGGCTTACTGCAGCTTTACTACAGTTAAGCTCCCTGGGATCTTCACCTGATGCAAATGAATCAAGGTTGAGCATTAGAACCTTAAATCCACAAGGTAAGAGTGGTAAAAGTTATGGTGTTTTGGACATGATGACTTAGCCCTGTTTGACAACCATTATTTCAAAACTCTTTATTCTACATACTCATTTTCAATCACACATTCACGCAATAAAATATTTTGCACTTAAATCCCAAACTTTTTTCTACTTTTTAACTACATATTCTTCAAAAATTCACTATTCAAAACTTTATTTTTGCATGGCCATCAAACAGTGGCTTATTGTCTCTAGAAAGCTATTTTATGGCACTACCTCAGTTAAGCTCTATATTTTGGTACAGGCGCAGATTTTTGCAGCACCTCCACAAATAGTGAGAGTTTGAAGCACCTCGTTACCTGTGCACGTGACGGTATTGCTTCTCGTAAAATTGGGATGCAGGATGGTGAGGAAACACTGGAATTGATATGGAAAAGAGCTACTGGAATGTGCGAATCCAACTCTCTCAAGGAGTTTCTTCGAAAACAGGGAAAGTTGATGTCTATTCGTCTCAGTCAAGGTAGTTCACCTGTGCTTTAGTTTTCTCCTGCATAAATTACATACCACTTGGTTAAGAATTAAAAATGGTGAAAGTTCAATTGCCATACTCATATGCAAGCCAGCATTATATCACATATTTATAGTCTTGTGTTCCTTCGTGAGTAGTAAGATTAGACTAACTTGGTGCATATTCTACCATTTGCTGTTCAAGAACTTCGACTTTACATTTTGTGACTGTATATTCTGAAACTGAGAGTAACGTAGATGATTTCTTCCCTTTACCTTTGATTTTATCCACGTGAACATGCAACTATCTAGTAGTTTTGAATCACTTCTAAAGTCTTTCCATGTAATTTAAGGTGTGGCAGTGGCTGGATTGGAGTTCGATAATCTTGATCACGTACATAAGGCTGAAAAGTCATGGAAATTGATTGCAACTGCACTTCAGCGTGTGTTGGGTTGTAACATGGAGCTAAGGATCAATCTTGCATGTAATGCTTCGGGTAAGAGCGGGAAATTCAAGAAGCCATCTTTAAGCTTGTTCAGCTGCTTGCGTAGAGTGCGTCTTAGGTTGCAATCCTTGTCAGAATGTAGAAACCATTCTTCAGAAAACTCTGATTTCATCCCTAAAACAGTCATAACAAGAGATAAATATGTTGAAACTTGTTCCTTTGAGTCCGGGTCCCAAATGTTGGAGGCATGTTGTCATGGAAAAGAGGTGGTGAAGACTATACGAGACCAGGATGGAAATGCTCTAAGCATTGGAGTGAATACACCCCATAGATCATTTACTGATGAAATGGGAGGGGAAACAAATCAAGTAGGATTTGATCGGTTTAAGGATGGAGACAAATATGAATGTCTGGATTTAATTGCCCCTGAGCTTGAGAGCCAACCCGGGCCTGTCTCAAGTATCCGGAACTTAAATATGTCAAATGCTTCTCGGATGATTCATTCTAGCAACCAACAACAAGGCAATTTGGCATTGTCATTGCCCTGCAAGACATCTTCAGAAGCTTACTTTTGTTCTAGCAATCTTCCTGCCACTCGTGTGTCAACAAACTACGGTAACTCCTACAGAGATAATACGTAAGTTTTTTTTTTTTATTTCTAGTAATTTTAAAATTTTTTGTTCTGTTCTGTTCAATTATTTATTTGCTTTTTTTCTTCTTCTTGAGATATGCAGTTGTTGGACAACCACAGTTCATTTAGTAGATTAATAAAACTAGAGTTTTGGTTCTTGTGTAAGTGGGCATCTTCTGTGACGCCTTAGGATGCATTTCTTGTATAAGCATTGTTGTGCTATATTTTTGAGAAATTATCTTGTCATGACAAATTTAGCAAAACACCCAATGCATGTTCTATACACTGTACTGGACAAGACTAGACATTGTGATGGAAAAAATCATTTTCCAGTGCTATCAAATCCTTTCCACCAAATATGCTCCAAAAGTAAGAGTTTTGGTTGTGTTAAGAATATTAGAAGTTTCACAAGGCGAGTTTTTCAGAAACAAAATCTGTTACCTTGTTGGATCATAAACCATAGCAAGAATCTTGACTGTTAAAATTCTATGGAGTATGCTCAAAAGAACACATCTTCTCATCCACCTAGAGATAAGGGAACCACTTTTAAGCTAGCTCGTATACATTCATTGATTTTGTGATATATATGCGCCCGAGTAACTGATGTGAAATGTGATTGTTCTTGTTTTCTATTGTTAGCAGATCAAGAGAGAATTCCAAGTTGCGTTGTTGGAGAACTGCTATGTTTCCTTTTCGTAAGGTAAACATAGTTACCTTGGAACTCTTTTATGTCATTTGATAAAGAAAATGTGACACTGAATATTGAATTATATCCATTTATTGCTTGTGAAATTTCGAAAATCACTCTTGGGGAGAAACAAGTAAATGTTCGGTAAACTTTTTTGTAGATAAGTTGTGGGTTTTACAGAATGTGTGGATAAAAAATGTATAAGGTTATAGGTCAAATGGAATGTAATGAATAAAAATGATGTTTGACCGGCTTATGAGCTTTAAAAAAACTATTCTAAACATTTCCTAAATAGTATATTTCGTATGGAGGATTGGATTGTAATAGACAATTTTAATGAAGAAAAAGAACAAATTATACCGTAATGTAACCAAACATGCACTGACATTAAGTCGTGACTTTGCAAGCGTGGCAGTTGACACGACAATCTCGTGGTGAGCTTATGGTGGATTGCACTTTACCTTGTGCTGCTGCAAAGTAGTTTATGAGGATGCTGTAGATGGGACGAACATGCTGTGGTGATCTCATTGCTGCGATTGCAAACATTATATTTTACCTCGTTTTGCTAGTACATGACTAGACGTATGGCCACTGATTGTTCTAGCAATGTTGTAATTTGCACTGGATGCTGATTTTTTGTTACCTTGCAAAGAAATTCAAGTCTATTAACAATCTATCTCTGTTGGTTTGATTAATTCAGACTTATGCAGCAGAATTCTGTAGTACTTAAAGGTTACTTTTTGTATAATAAGTTTTTTTTAGTAGAATAATCATGTTTGACAAAATAAGTAGATTAGAAGTAAGTTTAACTTGCTTTAAAGCTCAACAAAACATGCTCGTCAATGAAATTAATGTATGGAACTTCACCAACTCGTTAGTCAAGTGAGGTACTTTAGTTAGATTAGAAACTAAAAGATAAAAAAAAAATTTGATTCTAAACGTTTGCACGCTCTTGTCGTGCAAGTGAGGTAGTTTAGTGGCTCGCGATTATTTTGACAATCATGGTCCTTTCCTGGATTAAGTCGGGGTAAGCTTATAGCCACAACGGAGTATGTTACATCTCTACAATTATGATCGGTGACATGAGTTAGATTGTACGATACTACAATGTTAAAAGGAAAATAAAATTAAAATTCGTATTGTAGATACAAAATATGAGTCAATTTTCTATTAAATTTCTAAATACGAGTTTGTTTTTCATATTAAAAAAGAATGTTTTCATGTTTCCATTCTAGATGCCCCTGAAATAACACTAAGCTTGCTTGGGAGACATTTTTTAATATTATTTTTTTCTAAAATTTTTCAACAACACATTCTATACGATCCATAATTTTTTTTTCTACTTTTTAATCACATCCTCCTACAAAATCATTTTTCACTTAAAAAATCTCTAAAATAGTGCTATAATGGGATAAGAAAATCAAAGATCCACTCCCAAATCTACTTATCCACAAATCCAAACACACCGTCTATCCCTAGATGCCAACTTAATTATGTCCACCTCAATATTCATTTTCGGATAAAGAAAAATGGGTTAAAAAATATCTGGTTAGTCCCTAAACTTACAGGTTTGCTTGCAAATAATCCCCCAACTTTAAAATGTCTAATTTTTAATCACTCAACTTTATGATGTTTACTCGTTAATCACTTCTCATTTTTCAAGGTTAGAAAATCCCTCCAAGATCTATTCCTAGGGATGGGTATTTTTTTTTCCAAAATCGGTGGAACCAGATAGAATTGGTCGGTTCGGTCCGATTTTTCTACTAAATGAGTCAATTTTGGGATCATACATCGAGAATTGATTGGCTCCGGTCCTATTCTCGACACTGCATTGAGAACCAATAGAAAATTCAATTTTTCTAAATTTCTCTTTTTGCTTGCATCAAGTTGCACTAAATCTTTGAACACTAAACCCTAAAATTATCCCACGTTAAAATTCATTTTCCATATGCTTCTTTTTCTTTCCTTTAATGGGTAATCAAAATTAAAATCTAAATAATTTTATAAATACTTTACAAATTCATAGTTTTGATGCAACCCAATAGAAAAAAAAATTATATTTATAGTACAATATTTCATAAGAATTTAAATTTTTCGTTGTTTTCAAAGTGATCGGTCATCAATGATCAAGATTCTTGAGGATTACTAAAGATAATCAAGTTATTGTTATATAAATTTTCGCAAGAGTTAATTTTTGATCCAGATTTTACCTTTTTATGATGTATTTCATAGCTTATTATTTTTTTGCCTTTGTGAGTTGATCTTAAGTTTTTGAGTGAATTTTTGTTTCCTGTCTTATTTAATCGTTTTTTGAATTGTTCAATTACAAGAATGATAGTGATTTTCATACTCCATTTTTATCTATTTTCGGACTCACAACTAGATTCCTACTTTATTTTTATAATCTTTTCAATATAAAGAACCTGATTGAATTGGAACTGATTGGTTCAATTTCAATTCGGTTCTATAATTGGAGATGAAACTAATGGTCCATTTCTAAGATGGAAAAAAACCATATCTTGAGACTTAAGTTTAAGCCAATTCAATTTTAAGAGAACAAGTTTACATTTTCAAAATCCAGGTGATAATTAAATTCTATTAATTAAATAACTAATTATATATAAAATAATTTCAATCTCTTTCCAGTTCGGGCCATAGTCACCGTCATTCATGCAACCACCATTCCCTCTCATAGTCACCGACATCTAAATAACTTCATTGAAAAAAAGATAGAATGTCTATAGAGCCTATGCAATTGAGCATCTTCTTTAGTGATGAACTGATTGTCACTCAGATAATAGAGAGAGGGAGAAATATAGCGGCTCTTGAGGAACATTGACTGAGCATCGTAGGCGACTAATCATCTTCTTCAGCGACGATTGAGCAGCGCTGTGTAATTTAAAACTATTTTTTAAAATTGAAAAATTGCCTCTGATGTAATTTATAGAATACTCACCGAATCAAATAACTTCAATTCTCTGTGCTGAAATCTAATTAATTAAATTTGTGACCAGTTCAAAGAAATTAATGTCGTAAAACCAATTCTCTTGAATTTATTGCACGTGATATTGTTCCAATGGCCTATGGCCAATTCTTTCTAATATGTGACCCGTAGATATTGATCTATTACCTATGAATACTGACATGTGATCAATTAATATTGACATGTGAATATTTATGACATACAATATGACCCGTGATTTGTGAATGATGACAAGTGACCTATGAAATAGCTTGTGACATGTGAACTATATATAACATGCGATCATTTAATATTGATCTATAAGATATGATCCGTGACTTGTGAACTATACCCGTGACATATGACTTATGAACATCTATAACTTATACAATATGACTTGTAAACTATAATATATGACCAATTAATATTGACATATGAACATAAATAAGTGATCTGTGACCTGTGAACACTGATCCGTGACCGTAACAAGTGAACAAAGACATGTGACATGTTATTAGTTCACATGTCACAGATCTTTGTGCACATGTCACATACTATTTACTGATCATAGATTGATCCAATTTATTGATCACAAACCTTGTTTATACCTTTCACCACCAACCACCACCACCAGAACCATCATCGTCACTACTAACACCATCATAAGACATTGAATTAGAAAACCACCCACAAAAACCATCAACAAACCATACCACCGCTACCATTGCTACCATCAGGACTTGTGAGTGTTGGCAAAATGAGCAAAGTGACAGAAATTGAGACGGCAAACTGAGGAAAGTTCATAAAGAAATCCCAGACTACCTGCGACAACTTCTGATAGAAAGAGAGAAATGGAATAATAAAGAAGGAAAAATGAATGGAGAGAGAAACTAAATGTTGGTCGGAAAACTAGAAAGATGAATATAAACATATGGGAGAAATTAAATGATAGAAAGAAAAAAGAAATAGTTTGTTGGGGTGTGGGTAAATTTTATAATAATATTATTAATATTAATAGTTGAATTATGACCTGATTTATGATTAATTAAATCTTACACCTGATTTTAACAACATAATCTGCAAAATCGGGCTGCAATGTAATTTCCACTTCTTTTTTAAGATTTCCATTGGTATTCAGTTTGGTCAGATCGCGAGAATCGGATCAAACCAGATCACAAGAATCGGACCAAATGCACCCACTCCTATCTATTCCTAAACCTACTTATCCCCCAATCCAAACACACCCAATTGGCCCGGCCCGAATTCAGGTAACCGGACAGATTTTCCTTTTACATTTGACTTGGTTTTCCCCTTTTCCACGGTTTATAGTTTGGGACATACATATGGTGTCCACACCCTCACGTGCCACCAAATTTTATACACCAAGACTTAATCTCTCTCCAGAGCTATTGATTTCGATTCAATCGCATCGAAAATCAAATGGAGAAGGAGATTACTGAAAACGGAATCGGAATTCGGATTCTATGCCGCCGGCTGGTGATTTTGAAGAAAGAATCAGGCATTCAGTGGCTAATTGGATCTCCATTCTTCCCTTCACTCACTGTAGTTTCCACCCTCCGTTGCCTCCATACCCTCGGCTCAGATTCACTCTCTCCTGATTTCGTCGAGGAATCAGGTTTGTAGTTGTTTATATCGATGCATTTGTTTATGTTTTCGTGGAATTTTCTGATAAGATTAAGCTTTTAAATGAGGTAAAACTTGGAATCGAGTATTCTCGTCACCTATCATGATGACCTTTGCCTAAATTTTCAATTTTCATATCAAGTGATTAACAGTCTAGGTGTGTTGATACTCGCACACGCGTGCATAAATTGGTTTTGCATATGTGGTTGTAACTTGCTTGGCGGGGCGGTGAATTGTTGACATTGTAGTTTCTTAAAGTTTATGGTGAATAATGGATTGTGGAACTGAGGTGCTCGTGCTAAAGAAAGGTAGAGAACCTGTGGACATATTGATACTTGTATGTATTTGAGAATTTTGAGTGCATTTTTATAGCATCAAAGCCTATTTATACACACTCGTGTATACATCAAATTAATTTATATGTACGTGGTTGTACCTTGCTCTAGCAGGGTGGTGAATTGTCTTACATTATAGTTTCTTTAACTTGTAGTATATAGTGGATTGAGCTCCGATTGCGGAACTGAGGTGGTAAAGAAGGTAGAGCATCCAAATGCCTACCGTACCAGTTGTCTATGTCGGTGTATTTGTGGTCATTTTATGGCATCTATGGATGTTTATACTCTGGAATGTGTGCATAAAGTTTGAATTTTTGTGTATGTGGTTGTACCTTGCTCTGGCAGGGTGGTGAATTGTTTGACATTGTATTTTATTATTAGTATTATATCTTTTTTAAGTAAACAATGTATTGAATAAAATAAGGAAACTGAGTTGTTAAAGAAGGTAGACTATGCACGATGTATGACACACATGAACTCGTGTATATAGTACAAGTATTTGGGATGCTGCATTGTAATAAATGCTGTTAAAAAATGTGTCTTTCTTCTTGTTATTGATGCTTGACTGATAATACTTGGGAAGAGCAGCGTACAATCTTTTCCATGTTCTTTTGGCAATTTACAATGGTTTGCATGATCTAAAATGTTCTAGAATTACAGTTTCTTTTATTCTTAGTTTTATAAACGTGCTATTGAATGGAAATGAAGAATTGCAAATGGTGAAGAGTTATATCTCTGGACAATAGTTTCTGCATAATGTACTAAAGCCAATATTCTTGCGCATGCTTTGGTGCTTGATTTTTGATATTTTTTCAAGTTGAATTGATTTATGAAATTTGTGACAGATGACATAATAAGTCTGCTTCCGAAGGGTTTTGAAGTAATTGGAGCATTGATTGCTGATGATAGAAATGACATGAAAATTGAAAAAATAGTAGGGAATGCTATTTCATCGGTTAGAAAATTGAGGAAATCCCTCTATAGCATTGACAATGATCGTCAGGTACTAATTGGAGCTGTATTAGATTTGAAAAATGGTGTCAGTGAGCGTGATGTTCAGTTTTTTATGTCAAGAGCAGGAAAATCTGATAGTGTGGAGAAAGTAGATACCATTTTGTATGAAGATGAGCCTGAGAAGTTTGTTTGGGATAGAGGTTGCATAGTTCGATGTGAGCTTCCGTTAAGGCTGCCGTTATATTATCAACTGAACACTAAAGGTGAACTTTTTCTTACCTCATTTATTTATTTATTTTTTTGATTTCTGTTCATGAAAATATACATAAAGAAATATTTAACATGCTTTGGCAAAGATTGACGTCTTTGAACTCTTTAGATCAAAAGATAAACAGAAAACAAGCGAATTATATACGCAAAAAAATGTGAGATATTTGGCAATTTTTGTACAATTTTTATTTTTCTTTTGGTTGAATTATTTTGAATTTAATTCAGTTTAGAAGAAGAGAAATCGCTTGAAGAAGTCCTTGTCCATTTCATTTACCTTTTCACTATCTTCATTTAATATTCAAAACAAAATAGCTATCTGTTAATTATTGCTATCAACGTCATTAAACAAACAATCATTTTTTGGAGTACACACTGACACCAAAAAGCTTCTCTACTTAAGTTGAAAACGTGGAGAAATGAATTTCCAGCAAAGAATATAAATTGCTGAACAGTCTCTTCATAAAAAATCAATGAAGAACTAGTCAATCAAAGCCATTAGTTTTTGCATATATGCATGGTGATGCATACCCTGCCATTTGCCTTTGCGAGGCCATTAAATTGTAAAGCAAAAATGTGGGTTATGCTTTACTTCGATGAGAGAATTTGCTTCTACCTTTTCTTTTTCTGGTGCTGACTAAATTCTGTGCTCCTTAGATGTGGAGGTCATGTATGCCCAAGCTGTTACAAATGTGGTGTGTAAATTTAGAGATCCACAAGTTACATACCTTATAGAGGCCCATAATAGTCACTCAACTGGTGGACTCCAGCCAATTGTTCTTCATGGCACAGAACTGAATCAGCTGGAGGAACTTCCCAAAAATGCCTTTTCAACTGAAACTGCTCGTGAGTCCACTGCAAAGTCGTTAACCTGTTCTTACTTTTGCTCAGAAACTAAAGACACAGCGCCATTTACTTCTGTGGAGGAGGTAACAATTTTCAGAAAAATGATGAGCAGTTTGCCTTGATTTACTTAATGAACTGAACTCTTTACGAGTAGCTGTTGAAAAAACTTCATGCTTAGAATGCAGATAAAATTCTAGTCAATATCCTGTTTAATAGATCAAGAAATTCTCTCAAACCTGCAGTGCCCATTGCTGAATATTATCCAGGTATTAGAACTTTTGAACTTTGTGGGCTATCCTCGTGATCTTTCCCTTTTTAGCTTGTTGGAGTTTGATATTTCTCCTTCATTACTGCCAATCTTATTACTTCTTCACCTGTTTTGTTTCAGCGACAGAAGGAGCTAAACTTTTGGTCGTAAACCACAAATTAGAAGTGCTTTGCTATGCAGCAAAGGAACTTTCGTTGATGGATGTAGTTTCCAAGTTACTCATTCCTGCATTAGTTGATCAGTTACATTCATTGAAGAACAAAGTCTCGTCCAGTCTCTTAACAGAACAGCCAAAGGTCATACTTCTCGAGTGTCATACCATTCATGAGAACCTATAGGAATAAACAGAATCATGTACCCTACAATCTAATAAATGCTAAATCCAAAGGTTATGTGCACTTGACAATATTTTCTATATGCATCATGATTAATAAAACACATGAAATTGATATAAAACACATGAAATTAATGTGAGTTGATATCTGACTGGGTTTACTCGTAGAGTCCCTCTTTCAGATATCAACTCACATTAATTTTTTTACTCGTAGAGTCCCTCTTTCAATTTCTTTAAGTTTTCTTGTCCTCTTTTTATCCACATTCCTGATACAATCTCTGAAGTGATGAAATAGCTTTACTCTCCTGCAGCTACTGCCATTCCACTTCATGCCTTCAGGTTTTTTACATCCAATAACTGTTCTGTATGAACTCAGTTATGGAGAGACAGAAATGAAGCAAGGTATTTTGAATTCAAACTTCAGTAACACATATTGTGGCTAGAAATATGTATTCCATGTCTCGAGAATGGCAAATAAGATAGATATTGAAGGCACTTACCTAAATCCCAAACCCCTTTCTCCTGCAGTGTTCAAGCAGAATATTCTCACTCCATCACTTTTGTTTATTCAATTACGCAGTGTACATAACGTGCACTTCAGTTGTTGTATATAGGAACAGGGGTATAATAGTCTCTTTTATATAGGACTAAATTGTAATCCTCTCTTTCCTGCTTTTGGACAGATATACAACCCCCCCCCCCCCCCCCCCCCCTCCCCCCCCCCCCACACACACACACACACACAATGCAAATATTGAGGCTGAGGATTCATCTTCAAAATCTCTTGAACTTTCACTATAGATAGTCTGGAAGATTACCAATTGTGTAGCATGTGTTTCAACAATTGAGAAGCTGAATGAGAACCCGACTTGGTGCAAACAATTCAGAATAATGTGTTTTCTCCACTTGTGCTACCATCTTTTAATAGGGAATGTGTCTCTTGTTTCGTTCTCAGAAACTCACAAGGCATTGTTTAGGTTTTATATGTCAAATAGGAGATTTTAAGGCTCTTCTTTACTTCTTATGGTGGCATAAGATTTGAAGCATTTTGCATGTGCAGTTGAAGTTCGAAGATCCCTTCACCTGAGACTTGGGTTACCATTTGATCGCCCTCTATTGAGAATTGCTAATGCCATATGTTTATCTAGAACAAAGGACAACTCAATGGGAAATTCAACTCAAAAGGGTAATTGTGCAGTTTCCTGACTGGCCCAGAATTTCTTATCAGAATCATGTTCTGAGCGAAGATATTCTTCAAAATTGTTGACTTGTTTGTGTGTATTAGGTTCCTCTTTGCTCAAGGATGTACATCATGGGATTCTAAGCAGTGGGGGTAAGTTTTTCTTGTGTCTTATGCATGCACCCAGTTGTCTTATATATGCACCAAGTTCCCATGTTTTATGTACTACTATTCTTTTTAATGATTTTACCAGTACTTATTTTTCTGACATATATTCACTTGTGCAGTATCTGGTGGTTTTGTTTCTCTGGTTCAAGGTTCTTACGAGTATTATCATTACCTCCAAGATGGATTTGATGATTCGGTAACACAATTTCCTCGTGCAAACCGTTCTTTTTGCTGATGTTTACCTGTAGAATTAAGAAAAGATGTTTAATTTCCTTTTACGAACCCTTCCTTTTATTCGATACTGTTAAAAATAACTTGTCCCTTCTGTTTGATCTACGGCTTGATTTATAGGCATTCAATTCCTCTTAACTTAGGTTCTGGTGAGAACCTTTATGTTACTATAGTCAATAATTATCGTGTGGCATTCAAATTATATTTTTTCATCCCATTGAGATACTCTTAGTTATTCTTTTGCATCTTCATTTACATCCTGGTGGATCTAAATTCAAATTTTGCTCCAATGAAAAGATCTAAATGCACTTTTTACCTTTGTGAATTTTCATTTTTTTTTTCTACTGAAAAATGTGTTTTGCAGTTCTTTTGCATTTTTCCATTGGAGAGGTTTCCAACCAATTTTAAGATCTAAATCACAATTTAGATCTATTTTACACCACGAGTGGAGATGATCTTAGCGTTTTAAGTTTGAACGTTGATTTCAATAATATTTACATGTCAGGGCTGGGGTTGTGCTTACCGCTCTCTGCAGACTATTATTTCATGGTTCAGGCTGCAACATTACACTTCCATTCACGTCCCTTCACACAGGTACTTATGGCTCTTTGATGAGGCTGACATAGTTACTAGATGAGGATACTGACACCCCCCACCCCCCCCGATTTGTTGTTTTGTCCGTTACTTGTATCTCCTCCACTTGGCGAGGTATGTTTGTTCAAGCTTTTAAGAGAACATAATTACTGCATGTTGTTTTCAGGGAAATACAGCAGGCACTTGTAGAGATTGGAGATAAGGACCCTTCATTTGTAGGGTCACGCGAATGGATTGGGGCCATCGAGTTAAGTTTTGTGCTAGACAAGCTTCTTGGAGTAAGTATACTTTTGTTGATTTAGTGAATTAAACATATATTTTATCCACACATTTCGTAGAACCAACAACTACTACTCACTTATTATTCACACATTTTGTAGGACCCATAAATTATAATGATAATCACTCCCAAGCTTGTTATTAATATACATGTATCATTACTAGTCTTGACTCTTAAATCATGACCAATGTACCGTGGCTTGCCTACTAAACTTCTATCCTGAACAGGTTAGTTGCAAGGTCATTAATGTGAGATCTGGAGCCGAGCTTCCTGAAAAATGTCGAGAACTCGCATTACATTTCGAGAATCAAGGAACACCCATCATGATTGGTCAGAATTTTTCTGTCTCTCATCTCATATTTATAAAAAAGTCTAAAATGAAGATCAAATCTCGTTCATTTTTCCTTAGCTATTGAACTTGTGTTAAAAGAACGAAAACAGGATATAAGAACAGTTCCCGGGGCTTGTACTTACAGGTGGAGGTGTTCTTGCTTATACCCTTTTGGGGGTCGATTATGACGAGGCAAGTGGAGATTGTGCATTTCTTATACTCGACCCTCACTATACTGGGAATGACGACCACAAGAAAATTGTGAATGGTGGATGGTGTGGGTGGAAAAAGGCAGTCGATGGCAAGGGAAAACATTTCTTCTTGCATGACAAATTTTACAATCTCTTGCTTCCTCAGAGGCCGAATATGGTCTAGTTTAACTTTCAGTTTAGAAGTAGGCTAAGGAATTTATTTCAGAGGCATCATAGTTTGAGATTAGGAGTATAGAATATGTTTGGAGCCTTTTTTTTTTGTTCGTTTTTCCTTTCGTTTGTACTGTAATGTGGAGTAAAACATTAGATGAGATTGAAAATTTTATGGCTAAATTTCGCCTGCTGTTATTGAACTTCAGCAAAATTCAATGGTTTACCAAACTTTAATTTGTCCCAATGGGGTCGTTGAACTCCAATCAAGTTTCAAATTTCACTACTCTATCACATTCCTTCACTTATTGGCCTCAAACTTATAGAAATTGCTCAGTCGACAGTCACACAATAATTTGTTTTTCAAATAATTGCTACTTGGCACCCTAGAAAAGAAAATGGTAAAACGAGGGTTATGACGTGTTCAAATTAATAAATTAAAATGTATTTCTCTCAAAAAATTTACGATAGGCATATGGTAAATAGACATGTCAACGTCATCTAATTTGGGAAACATTATTACTTATTTATAATTTTTAGTCAAAGTTAAAACTTTTATTTTAATTATGTATTACAACGACTAACCACTTATTATTTACATATTTTGGTGAAGATTATAATAAAACTTAAACTCAGGCATTGATCATGTGGAAGATATGTTGTGTTATGGCCATTAATTAAGTAATTTTCATTAGACAATAGCAAGTTTTTAAATTATTATAGTTCAGTGACTCAATTTGAAATGAAATTGAAATTTGATACCCCAATTGAGACAAATTTAAATTTAATGATTCAATAAATATTTTGTTTGAAGTTCAGCGACCACATATAAAAATTGCTATTTATCATATATTTAAGTAGTAGTCTTGTGACTCAGTACTCACCATCCAGGGTGTCAACGTACTGAGTCGAGTCACGAGTTGAAATTCGAAGCTCGGGCTCGGCTCGAGTAAAAAAAATTCGGGCTGTTTTTGGCTCTCGACCTAAAATTTAGGCTCGATCCGAACTTTCGACTCGAGCATTAGCGAGTCGAACCGGCTTGAATTTTTTTTTTTAAATTTGTTATAAATCTAAATTTCTTTTAATGAATTTAAAATTTGTGTAACTTATACGTATTATAAATAAGAACTAAATATTAACATTAAAAAATACAACTAAAATTTAAAAAAAAAACTTAGAAAAATAAAAAAGAAAAACAGGTGCTTGCAACGCAGGCAACCGAGCCACGAGCCACCCAAACCCGCGAGCCATATTGGCATTCCTATCATCATCCAGTTAGAATTGTTAAGCATTTTGTAATGCTTTTGTACAGTGGATTAGTGTTTTCCTATCGCTCGTGGATGATCATGGAAAGTTGGTAGTTAGGACGGTCGTTGACTGCTGATCATCAACAATTGGAATAACTAACAACTCGTGTGCTCTACTAAAAGCAATGTCGGAACTAGATGCAACGCTGAAAGAACTAAGTTGGGACTTTTGTTTCAATTGAAAAAAATCATTCCATAATCTATATGAAAATTAAACATTAATCACATATTAAATATAAATTAAACTTAATTTTAAAACTGACTAAAGAGCAAAAATTAGG
>CAIGRB010082235.1:107344-136166 GCA_903798255.1 Fraxinus quadrangulata | reverse complement strand
GATAAATAACATATTTAAGTTTTCGACCAGGGCAGCAATATAAAAATTACAAATATTGGTGTCAATTTCTTTCCGTGAAAGAGCATTATTAAACTCCATTACATACCGTAATTAACTCTTAATCAAATAAAGCCCTCTATTAGTATTTATTAACTTGATTTCCAGGCATCAGGGTTATTTCAGTAACTTCCAAAATACAGCTCAAAAATCCGAACCCGGATTCATGAACCTCCTTCACATGGGTGCTCCATTTACGATCCATATGGGAAAATTTCATCGGAAGTCACGTAACTTACACGCTTGTTTAATCTTAGTCACCCTACTTATATTTTATTTCAATTTGATCATCAAACAATTTCATGTTGTCAAAACTAAACGAGTAATGAATATATGATGTGATGGTTGTTTGACTAAAGTAGCTATTGGTTTCAATAAATAGAGGAATTTAATTAAAGCAAATCAAGGTTGAGTAATGAATATGAAAATTAAGTGATTTATATCATTAATATTTGACATCAACTCACCAGATAAAATATAGTGGCTTCCTTGAAAATGGAGCACATGGAGTTCTTCCATCGAGAGAACCTAAATACATTCCTTCGCGGTTAATATCACTTGCTTTAACACTAAATTTACTTTGACTACAATTTTAAATTTTTTCATTTATGTCACTAAACTTTAAAAATAGTTTCAATTACACCACTATGCTAAAACAACATAGGATTTTATAGTTGCCTACGTGTCTTTTAACATTTCATGACGATGATGTAACTGTATTATAAAGTTCAATGATACAAATGAAACCATTTCTATATTTAAGACTTTCATGACGATAGAACTAAAATGAATTGAAGATCAATGATGTAAATAGATTTTATACTAATGTGTCAGTATAACTAAACCCCTGTTTGTTTCACATTATTTAAGCAAGAAAATGAAAATTTGTACCCTTTTTTTCAAACAACGTGGGTCCCACCAACGCACAAATGGATCAAATATGACTGCTATTCTACCGTACCAACGGTCCATTTTTTTTTCTACTAATGTGAAACAAACAGGGGTTAAAATAAAAATTAGTGAAGTAAATTGACAGACGAGTAATGTTATTTAACACTACTGTTATTATAATATTAGTCTAGATGATATTAATGATGTGTTTGTCATCATTTAAAAATTAAATTATTTGCTACAATATCATTTCTCCACCACACATTCACACAATAAAATATTCTACATACAGCCCCCCGGGGCACATCCAAGTTGACAAAGGATGGATATTGCTGGGCTTACAACCCTAGGGTGGGGGAGTTCGACTCCTCGATGGAGCAGCTGAGTGATGTAATACTCATTTGTGGATGGAGCAGCTTGGTGATGTAATATTCATGGAGGAAGGCTCCCTTGGGACCAACAGTATAAAGAGTGAACGGACCTTTGTCAATTTGGGCATATATCGCGATTTACTGCCGTCCATTGTTGAGGGGCCGGTGATGGGTGGTCCAGGATATAGGATGGCGTAAGCTGGGATACCTGTGTATAAAAAAAAAAAAATCAATATAACTAAAAAGTGTAGAATAGAATAAAAACATTAATCAATTTATTGATAATAACTTNCCACACATTCACCCAAAAAAATATTCTACACATAAATCAATAAAAAAATTCTAAATTTTAACCACACATTTTAAAAAAAATACTATTCAAAACTCTATTATTTCTCTCATAATGAGAGACAAACAGGGGCTAAATATCATTAAATAAAAATATAATATAATTATATAATTTTACATTTTTAGTTGAATATGTTATGCAGGACTACGATGAAAATTACCCATCCATTAGGTGCAACGCCACGTGTGCATACCCTTATTTAGGTGATGACGTGTCCATCTAACCATAGCCTCCCTATATAAAGCCTCCATTCTCCTCCATTTCTTCTCTCCGACAAAAACTCGCACCTCTCCAAAACCCATAATTGTCTGGGTACATACGTACAGATTTTCTGTATAAAACTAAATTTCAGACGCTAATTCAATTGGAATACGCACGGTGAAGTGGGTTTCTGCGTGTTTTTTGAAGGATCCTTTCTTGGCTCGAGATCCGGGCCAAGAACTGTGGCAGTTTTCTACCCGATTCACACAGGTAATTGATTCGAAGTTAAAGGGTTTCCAATTTAGACTGTTAGTTTTCTGGGTCGGAATCTTTTTGAAGGATTAATGGGTAAAGACGTTAAAATGACATAGTATCGAAATATAAGGTGTAATGAAATGTTTTGATGTTGTGAATATAGTTAGTTTTTGATGATTTTGTTTGTTTATCTAGTTTGGTTAGGGAGAGGAAATGGCGAGCAGAGAGGGGTTTTTAACGGAGGGGCAGAGGGAGATGCTTAGAATAGCTACGGAGAATGCGGAGGTAACTTCTTCGTTATCTTTGGCGGCTTCGCCTAACGATACTGGCCCGAGGTCTCCAAGTCGGACGTCATTTGTGCTGTCCGAGCACCACCACGTTAAGGCTCCGAATGGTGGGCAGTCTGCTGCAGCGGGTGGCGTGGCTGTAAGACATGTGCGCCGCACACATTCAGGGAAATCTATACGAGTTAAGAAGGGTAAGGCTCTGAAGAAAATAATGATGGTTAACCATGATAGTTAGAAATAGCTTTTCTTTTCTGTTAAATAATTTTTATGGTTCACTTTGTGGTAGAATTTTCTTTAATTTATTTAGTCGCTCATCAGAGGTTGAAGATGAAAAATGTGCCTTGTCGCTCTTTCATTTTTATGACTTCGTACTGTAGCCTTCCATTCAGAGGCTTAAACAATGTGGTTTTAGTTAAACATTTCTTACTTCTCTTTGGAGAACGCTGAAATGAAAAAAGAAACATCCTTTTATGCTATGATAAACACAATTTTATTCTCTTGATCAAAAGAAAGCATCTAGAATGTTTTGGTTTAAGTCAACTATACTCGAGGGTTTAATGTAATTTCATTGAACTTGCATTGGTATTTCTCCATCTGATTAGGGTTGTGTGCATATTAATTAAATTATGACTTTCATTACTAATGTTTTAATGGCTGACGTTTTTGAGTGGTTACATATAGAGTCAAGAAGCATGGATTTTGCATGAGATAGTTTCTTGTGAAGTAAAGTTCTATTTTCCCTTGATAATTCAGGGAAGGAGTTAATGTTTGTAGACAAAATATCAGGCCACTTTTGTTTTGCATTTTTGCACGACAGTATGAGGATTAAGGAATGTGTCAGAATGATTTGTAATTACTTGGCCAACGTGCTACTTCATTTTTGTACCCCTCCTTGGGGAAGAGTGGCCAAGTAGGGAGCATGGTAATGCATGGTGACACATGTCATTCCCCCACTGAAATTGTTTGATGCAATAAGATTTTCATATCACTTAGCCTACATGATTTTTGTGTACTAGCGGCAAAATTTGTTCTTTCCTGCACTGACCTTTTCACAGTTTAGTACCTAACAAGCACTATCAAAACATATGTCATTTTACTTTAGTAAGATGCAAATTTTGAAATGAATGTCTAATCTCTTTGTTTGCATGGCGGCATAATCACTTAGTGTGGGAATTGTGTATAGACTACATATTCATTTATTTTCTGAATTGCGCCTTACAATTTGACTGCCCACTTTAATACAAAATTCGTGTCATTTAATTGAACCAAATCTTGCTAAAATAAACACAGCGTAAACAGACTACGGAGGTTTCTTTTAAGTGCATGTTTTTTCATAGTTGTATGCAATTATACCATCTAGAACAATTTTATTATTGCTTTTCTTGGGGTTGTAGATATTGGATTTTGGCTGCTCAAGATCACTGTTCATTTATTTTTCCACTCTCTTGGAATAATCATGTATCGTAGGCTCTGTAGCATGAACACTTCAATTAGAGTACCGTGTTTGTGTTCGACACGTGCGAACACTTTAGACACTCTACTATGATCATTTTTTTTAATTTAAAATATTATATATTTTTAACTGAAAGTTATTAGTAAATAACAAATATGTATCATATTTAAAATATTTCAACAAGAAGAATTAATAACGAGTATAAAAATAAAATTATAATATATAAATGAAATTTTTTTAAAAATTTCATGAACGTATCGACGATGCATCGTGTTAGTATTTCTTTGAAAAATCGTGTGTTGACTTATTCGACAAATGTCGTGTTAGACACGCATGTCCGTACCGATGCATAATTGATTCTAGGCAACTTGAATGTTAATTGGAGCTAGATTGCTTGGAATGTGTTGGACTTGTTGGACCTGCACACGTTCACAGTTTGCTTATTTCAGTCGTGCTAAGGGATATATTACAAGAATCTGAGATTCTTCAGTGACATGTTACCTACTTAAGATGCTTTAGGGATCAAAATGTAAAACTAAAAAAAGAAACATGAATACGATATAATATGACAATTTATAGATTAAAATGGTAGAAATAGTACTGTAAATATATCCATCACGTTCGGTAACTTTGATCACCTGTATTACATATTGTTTCTTTTGATATTCGCATTTGAAAACCACCTGCCTGGGAATGGGTACACTTGACTATGTTATCCTCCCCAACCCAACTCAAATGTTATTTTCCTTACAAAATGTTGTCTACTTCATGGTTTGTCGTTAAATGTTTCTATTTGAGAACTATTGGGTGTTGAAGGAATTTTTAATGATTGACATTCTATGTTTCTCTCAAAACATATGAATGGTTCCTCAGAAAACTTGTAATGAGATAAAATGAAGATTTATTAATCTATTCTTTCTCTCAGTTTTTTTTTTTTGGAAGAAAATTTGTTGATGCCTTCCACATTTTTCAGGTTGTGTAAATATAAATTTTTAGTTAAATTAATAATGACGACATGTTATATAATGATGTAAAAGATTGTTAACATCCTTTTCATATAAGGCATGTCATTATGCTTCAATTAATACATGGGCCGACATCTAAAATTCATGACTGTCTCGAAACTTATTTCTTGGCTATTTACCATAAAGTTATGCAGTTGCTCGCCTTTTCATTTAATGTTGTCTGCAGTCCATGTTGCTTATCTTTTGGAGAAAAAGGAAGAATTCATATATGTATGTCAGTGACTGGTTTCTGTTTATATTTATCATGTAACTCTTTTATTTCTGACTCAGTTTGTGCACTGTAAAGTATTTGTGCATAATAGCTACAATATGGAGTGCCTATAGACAAATGATATTTCATCAAGTTAATATGTCAATAATGTCTTTAAGTAGCAGTCCTGGAGTGCATTTTATAACTGTTGTACGTGCTTTTGTCTTACGGATGTGGTTTGTTTTGTCTGGTATTCTGATGGTGAACAGATGGTGCCGGCGGTAAAGGTACCTGGGGAAAACTCCTTGATACTGATAGTGAATCTTTTCTTGATCATAATGATCCCAACTATGACAGTGGCGAGGTAAATCATATGATGATTCATTATTTTTTCTCCTGTTTCATGTTTGGGTGCGTGGAATTTTGGAGCAGGAAAATATATTATCGTTATATATAATTTTATTTACATTGCTATTTATTTGTATCGGTCCCTACAGGAGCCATATGAGCTTGTTGGATCAACTGTCTCTGATCCATTGGATGAATACAAGAAAGCCGTGGTGTCAATCATAGAGGAATACTTCAGCACTGGTGATGTAGAAGTTGCTGCTTCTTGTCTTAAGGAACTAGGATCTAGTGAGTATCATCCCTACTTTGTTAAGCGCCTTGTGTCCATTGCCATGGACAGATATGACAAAGAGAAGGAGATGGCTTCAGTTCTGCTTTCAACTCTTTATGCCAATGTTGTCAATTCAACCCAGATTCGTCAAGGGTTTTTCATGCTTCTTGAATCTGCTGATGATATGTCTGTGGACATATTGGATACTGTTGACATCCTTGCTTTATTCATTGCTCGAGCGGTGGTTGACGATATTCTACCTCCGTCTTTCATCCCCAGGGCCCGAAAAATGCTTCTAGAGACCTCCAAGGGATTCGAGGTGCTGCAAACTGCTGAGAAAAGCTATCTATCGGCACCGCATCATGCAGAACTTGTGGAGAGGCGATGGGGTGGTAGTACACATCTAACCGTTGAAGAAGTGAAGAAAAAGATAGCTGAGCTTTTAAGGGAATATGTAGAGAATGGAGATACTTCTGAAGCCTGTAGGTGTATTAGACAGTTGGGTGTTCCATTTTTTCATCATGAAGTTGTGAAAAGAGCATTAGTTCTGGCAATGGAGATAAGTACATCAGAACCGCTCATCCGGAAACTACTAAAGGAGGCAGCAGACGAGGGTCTGATAAGTTCGAGTCAAATGGTGAAAGGTTTTACTCGATTAGCCGAGAGCCTTGATGATCTTGCCCTTGATATTCCTTCTGCAAAAACCTTGTTCCAAACCTTTGTGTCTCAGGCAATATCTGAGGGATGGCTTGATGCATCTTACTTAAAACCTTTGGGCGAGAATGGAGAGAAACCTGACAAAAATGATGAGAAATTATTCCGCTACAAGGAAGAGGTTGTTACCATTATTCATGAGTACTTCCTCTCTGATGATATTCCTGAATTGATTCGGAGTTTGGAAGATCTTGGGACACCCGAGCATAATCCAATTTTTCTGAAGAAGCTGATCAGTTTAGCCATGGACAGGAAAAATAGAGAGAAGGAGATGGCATCAGTTTTGCTTTCAGCACTTCATATTGAGATCTTCTCGACTGAAGACATGGTCAATGGCTTTGTTATGCTTTTGGAATCTGCAGAAGATACTGCACTCGACATTTTAGATGCTTCAAATGAACTCGCCTTTTTCCTGGCAAGGGCTGTTATAGATGATGTCCTCGCTCCCTTGAATTTGGAAGAGATTGCCAGTAAGTTGCCACCAAATTGTAGCGGAAGTGAAACGGTGCATATGGCTCAATCACTTGTAGCAGCGCGTCATGCCGGGGAGAGAATCCTGAGATGTTGGGGCGGAGGTACAGGCTGGGCAGTGGAGGATGCGAAGGACAAGATTCAGAAGCTTCTAGAAGAGTACGAAAGTGGTGGCGTTGTCAGTGAAGCTTGTCAATGCATTCGTGATCTGGACATGCCTTTCTTTAATCACGAGGTGGTGAAGAAAGCTTTGGTTATGGCAATGGAGAAGAAAAACGACGGGATGCTGGATTTGCTCCAGGAGTGCTTCGGTGAGGGACTGATAACTATCAATCAGATGACTAAAGGTTTCAACAGGATCAAGGACGGGCTAGATGATCTGGCTCTCGACATTCCAAATGCACAGGATAAGTTCGAGTTTTATATGGACTGTGCTCGCGAAAGAGGCTGGCTCTTACCGGCATTTGGTTCATCTGCCACAGATGATGTGGCGAGCATTACCGCGAGTTCTTGAGAAGAAGTGTAGTTTTCTCTGTACATGTTACTTTTCTTTTGCACTTTTATGCAATGGATGATTATCTTTTGAACCCTTCGGATAGTTTATTTTATTTACTTTGATAATTTGAAGGCTATTCTGTTGTATAAAAGCAAATCTTTTGGCTCATTTATGACAACTTTTAGACATGCTTTTCATGTTATTTTATTTTATTTATTTTTCCTTTGTACTTAGAATAGAGAAGTAGTGGACTTTGTTATGGCCCATGTTTGATGCAGAATTTGAATGTAAAATGGATTTATATAATAGACTTTAAATTTATTGAGAATAAGATTTTATTTGTAGCTTTGTTGGATCGAAGATAATTAATTCTGCACGATCAAATTGGCATTTCAATATAAAATATTACCTCGTGGCTTTCAACTAGTAGAGTTATGTAGTGAATCTGAACTAGTCGAGTTGTGTTTTAGGTTGTTCTCCTGTGGCCAATTAAGTGTGTGCTTGTCTCTCATTATTGTAGAAGAAATTGAGTAATGAATAATATTTTTTGGAGAAGTTGTGGTTGAAATTTAAAGTAATTTTATTGATTTGTGTGGAGAATATTTTATTGGGTGAATGTGTGGTGGAGAATAACAAATAATATTTTAAAATAATGGGAGACAAACGGAGTCTAAAGGGACGGATTGGACGTAAATGGATGGAATTTTCCTTGGATATTCATCTGGTCAAGTTCAGTCATATTTTATCTCCATACTAGATTACGAGTGCAATTTAGTAGTATTCAACTTCTAAAGGAAGAAATTTTCGTTCTCAGTGTGGTAAAGTCATTTTTATTTGTCTAACATGTCAAATTTGGAAGTGAACAATTGACATGCCTATTTGACAATTTTAAAATGAGCCTTTTTTTAAAAAAAAATATATATATTTTTTGGAGAATAATAGTTAAAAAGTAAAAAAAAAAAAAGTTTAGAAATTATGTGCAAAATATTTTATTGTGAAAATATATGGTTAAAAAATGAGTTTGAAAAAAAAAATTTGTAAGCAAATAATTATAATTTATTGAAAGTTGAAATTCACAGTACGATCAAAATAATAATAATAATAATATATTACTTTCCTGGTTAATCGCTTTTCTATTTTTTCTATATATTGATACTAGAACAAAAAATTCTGAATTAAATTCTCATTTTTTTTAGTTTATGTATGTATTTCATTTACTTTGAGAATTAGAGGGCTATTTTTTTTATCTACTCTCCTTATTTTGGTCCTTTAAACTAAAATTTCCAAAATGGACTCATTCACCGCCTACCCCCAACAAACCGAAACCTATTTCAGTCAACATTTTCAGGCAAAAATTACTCTCCTACCTTTTCTGATATGTCCCGACCTCACCCTGCCGCCGTGAAACCGGAGCCTCCGGCCAACGAGGCCACCATAAAGCCACCTCCACCGCATGCGCCGACTCCACAGCCACCGAAATTCGCTGTTTTGACTGACCTTAACGTTGAGCCGCTGGACTCCGACCTCCAATCTACTTCTTCTCTAACTGTGTCTAGGTCTTTCTCTTTTAATTCATGAGATAGAGTTCTGTAATTTCTTTCTTATATTCTGTTGTCTATCTGTCGTGGGTTTAAGTCAAAAGTGATAAAGATGAATAAAAACGTTTGTGTGTATATGGCAATAAAGGTATATAGGGAAGTAAATGATGAAATTAATGCTTCTTTTGGTAAATGGGCTTCAATTATTTGTGTGTTTTTGGCGAAATTTGAGCTTATGTCGTGTGAAAATATAATATGGAATGTGTCTCATGCTGCGATGTTAATGATTATTTCTTTGGAGTGCATTGTGAAACACTGGATGTTAATTTAACTACTTGTTGAAAAAGAACCAACAAAAGGCGGCATCCGGATTGACAAGCATTTTTCATGCTCTGTATTGATTGGCTTCCTTTGGGCAACATCTGAAATTAATTTTCACTTTCCCTACATAGAATTGCCTGCCTACTTCAACAAAATGATCTCGATTTGGCCCAGTGAATCTCTTTATAGTACACGTCGATGGAAATTATTGAAGAAGGTGCATAAAACAAAACTTCGTAAGATTAATTTAAGAAATGTAGACAAGTTAAATCATGATTTTCAATTTTGAGATAGGAGCAAAGTTTAAATTGGTGTCTATTTTTGGAATTTTTTACTTTCAGTCTGTGGTGGTATTTGTTTGCCCCGTAGGGTCATTATGACGAGATGCCAAGAAAAGATGATCCCAATTTTGTAGTGCTTTCAAAGTGAAAACATGTCACCCAAATATGTAACGTGTCAAGGGGTATTATTGAAGTACATAAAACACAACCTTTCAGCTTAGTTTTGAATATGAAACAAATAGAGAACATTTAACTTTGTCAGTCATTTAGAAAATTCACTATTATCTGTTAATATAGAGCGTGATTGTCTGGTTCCGTAGGGTTATTAATGATGAGAACAGTCAAGATAAAATGAGCTTGATGGGAAATGCAGAGGCCATGGACGCAGAAGCATCGCAACTGAAAAGGTTGGGGAAATGCCGTTCAAGAAGTAGTAAATCTGAGTACCCTCCTGATTGCAGTGGAGCTGATATAGATGCTGACCAAAATGGTCAAGGGGCCTCCACTTCTCGTGAGGAAAAAGTTAGCAGCCTCAAAACCGTGAGCAACTTTTTACCTCTTTAATATGCTATTGCACATTATCTCCATAAGATCAAGGAAATAAGAAATGAAATGAAATATGCACACAATATACCCAACAGGAAAATAGTTAATACACAAGCACTGAAGCACCAAATACAAAGGTCCACATCCTTCCAGCGTGAAGGTTTTCTTCCTCCACCCTAGCCTTTTTTATCTGCATTGCTACTTCTTAGTGAAAATTGATTTGAAAAAAAAAAAAGCTGTAAGTGAACATAATGTAAATGTTGGGGGAAATTGACACATGAGATCAAAACAGCAGCCTGAACTCTGTGCAGTGTTTTTCAACTGTTTTTGCCTTCTCTATTTTCAAATTGAGAGTGATTGAACTATAGTATTTTTTGACATTGTAACTCGGACAACGTGTGTATATTCTGTCATGGGTAGGGAGTTAAGTGTAGCTAACGTAGGAGTGTAATAATTTGAGAACGAATAAAAAAGAAAGGAAATCCAAGAAGAAGGATAATTAGGGCAAGAGAAAAATAAATTTATCATATATATTCTAGGGTATCTATTATATTGAATTAGCCCTATATATATAGCAAAGAAACTAAAATCAAAAGAATATCTAATAAACTAGAATTTTATTGAATTATTAAATTTAATCTAAAAAAAACCTATTTGAATTAAACTCTATATTAAATCATATCTAACTTTTATCTCTATCTTTATATCTATTTCCATAATTTCTCACCAGCTGAGACTCGACTTGAGCGAAGCAGATTGGAACTTCATACTCGAAGGAGATCAATCTTTTGTTTTGACCAAATGGCTGTACTAAATTCTTGACAGCAACATATCTAAACTTATACCAAGGGGACGATCTTTTTTATGAATCAAATATTGAAATTGATCGTGTGATAACAACTAAATGTGTAAATCATCCCCAAGAATACGATCTTACCAAGAGGGCGACCTCTCCTTCTAACCAAGTATCGACAGGGAACTCCAAGAAATGAAAACTTATGTAACTTCTCTTTAGAAACTTCAATTGACTGCCCATAATAAGGAGCTCAAGGAATTAGCACTTAGACCGGCCTGTAGAAAAAAATGATTGCAACATCAAAGGCTCGAATGGAGCCCGATAAGAAAATAAATTTTCTATATGGAAAATATAATTTCGTTCAATTGTGATGACTAGTCAAATAAATTATTTTATGTGATGATAAAAAGTTATTTTCTTCGCGTGTTAAGAAAATCGAGTCAAAGGAACACTCGATAAAGCATAGTGGTCACAATTAAAGTCTTGAAGCTTATATTGCGCATCCAAAGTAAGCTTAAAAATTTAATGACTGAAAATAATTTATCTTTTTTATTTTGGCATGAAATTTAAGAACATTGACAACAAATGGAAAATCTAACACAATATAACGATAATTAATTGGCAACATTCGAATACAATAGAAAGAGTATGTAAACGGATAACTGCTTGGAAAAATTTGTAGCTGCCCAAGAAGTTTTAATCAGTTGATAGAAAGCCATAAAAAAGTCAACCTTAAAGGTACGTAAAGCATTAGGTGATATCAATTTTGTCACGAGTTCGAGGAAATGGAATATTTGAATTAGGTGGTAATGCTATAAGTAATTACTCAACTGTATCATGGTTAATTATCTCCAAAATCAGCATAAGAGAGAATATGAGACTAGTATCAAACTCTCATCTTTGCTATCAGAATAGTCAATATGTTCAACAATAGAACTCTATTTTCTTCTTCATAAGGAGAATAACAACATTAGACTTAGAAAGTGACTGGCATGATTATAGTGGTATGCATAGTTTTTTACATGTTCGACAAATACAGAAGGATAAGTGCCAAATGTTGACTTGTCGGTAAGGTTCATTTAAGAAATGGGGTGCGTGAATGTCGTCAGGCAAGTTTTTAGAGTTCAAACACTAGAAACCTAGACGCTATGTTGTGAGGAGCTTCATAAATATGATAATTGCGTAATAGCTTTTTGAAGTGAGCTAGATATTCACTAGCAGTGGACATACCTTGCTACAATGCCAAAAGAATTGATATAACAATTGAATTCTATTATACACTTGGGCATGTTTGTTAGTTAATAAATATGATAACTGCAGGGAGCTTTATAAATATGATAATTGTGTAGTAGCTTTTTGAAGTGGGCAAGATATTAACTAATAGTGGATGTACCTTGCTACAATGCAAAAGGAATTGATTTAACAATTGAATTTCATTATACACATGGACATATTTGTTACATAATATCTGTTTCATCTCATCCCACAAGGTGATAGGACGTGGACTTGGACAATTCCGTAAAAATGATAACTTCTAGCAAAATCGACAAGTGACATATTAGCATGACAAATTCGACGAGAGACTCAAATTATGAAAGTCACTTTTTTTTTAAGATTATCGAGCCAATCTAGAAATGATTCTAAGTTGTAAGGTTTTTCTCTTGGAAGAATAATGAATGTTGTCAACATAGTCTCTAGATGTGGGATAATTGTATTGATAAGGAGAACACAAAAGGGAAGGGAAATACACACAGTTTGGTGACTACCTTGGGGCTTGGTATAAGTATAAGAGTTGTTATAGGAATAGTACATGATGTTAAGGGAGTGTTGAGACAAATCAAAAATTTTAATGAGTTTTGTTATATTTTACTTTTTATTTTAATTAAATGAAAGCAAAGGAACTAGAAATTAAATTTTTTTAATATTAATATAGACAAGCTAAAACACCAAAATAAGAGCAAAAAAATTCAACATAAAAGAAATTGGTATCTCACGAGGCTCAAACGAGCCAAATGGTGTTCCAGTTACGATCTTCAACTATTGTGGAAGAGCACACGAGTGAAGGTAACTGCTATAATTGAATTCTCTTGAGCGGTTGGTGTAATCAACGGAAACATATCATATGTCCAGTAAATGGTGTCAAAAAATTATGTTTTTTCAAAACTTTCTGTTCTGTTCTTTTTTCATTTTTTAAGTAACCTCTTAAACTTAAAACGAAGGCAGAAATCAAATAAAGCATAAACCAAAATAGGCGGGAGTTGTTGGTTGGAAGTGGGCTGTTGGCAATGGTAGCGGCTGGCAGTGATAGGCGTGGATTGTAGCGATGGAGGCTGGTGGTGGGGTTGGTCGTGTCAAGGACAGACGATTTTGGCGATGAAGGCTTTGGGGGTTTATTTTATCGCGAGTTGATGGAGGTGGAATCGGCGGGTTGATACAGGTTGTACAATGCAAATTGGTAAGAGTGATCATAGTGGGCGGGGATTCCGATGAAACTCATTTCTGATGGTGATCGACGGGCAGGTTGTAGGTCGGTTTGATAGGTGAGATGGTGTTGAAATATGGTTGGTCGATTGAAGATGGCATAGGAAGTTGTGTTGTTTTGTGGGTGCCCGTGACGGGCTGAATTTATTGGCCATGGTCAATGGAGGGTGTTGGTAGCCTGACGATTGGAAGTGGTGGGAGGGTATGGTTGAATTCAAGTTTACAGGGAGTATGGTGATGGTGGTGGTTGAACTGAAGGACCGTTGTTGATGGGAGGTGACTCGCAGCTATGGTAATGATTGTGGTTGGTCAAGTTGTGTGGGTTATTGACAACGAGAGTGGCTGTCGACGGGAGGCAGTGACAGTGGCAGTGGTGGTGTGGATAGGTCAAGGGTGTGAGCCGAGTTTTGTTTTTGGGTTATTGAACTGTGGGCCCCCTTGATTGGGCAAGTGGTAAGTACGTGGATTGTTAGTTGCGATGTCTATATGGGTTATCGGATTGGGCTATACTGTGAATTGAAGTTTGTTTGGCTGAGCTTGGTTTTTGGGGTTAATGGGTTAGGTTTTGGATAATATGTAGGCTGTGATGTTGGGTGGATTGAATTGTTTCTGAATTAGGCCAGATGTTTGGGGTTGAATGGGTAGTTATAGGTAAAGCTTTGTGAGATGGGCTTGTTTTGGGGGTCTGGTATGTTATTGTGGTGGGTTGGATATTGATAAATTCCTAGACAGTTTCAGTTCCCAAAGAATTAATAGCTAAACTCAAGACAATGAAGAAGGAATCGAAAATGAATTCAACTGTAATTGATGAACTAATTATGAACATCAATCCAAGATAATTGCAGTATGTTTAAACAAGGAATTGAAATACAGATATTTGGCATTCGAGAGGCCAATTCTCTCCTATTGAACTATCAACTTCTACCTGCCCTTTACGTGATCAATACTCCTATTTACATTTGGTTGTCTAACTAATTCAGTGATTGTGAATGTGACTGTCTTCTTGCCAATTCTCTATTCTGCCCCTGCTCCTTTCTTACACCTTTAGTATGTCATGTGGATTGCGGGTCTATCATTACCTTCCCCTATGAGATTCACCTTGTCCTCAAGGTGAAAGGATGGAAACTGTTGCTTGATCATGTCATAAGACTCCCACGTGGCTTCAAGTGGTGGCATCCCGTTCCATTGTATCAGAACATCCAACCCTCTAATATTGGTACCCAAGCCTGGTCGTACCCCAAGTAGTGCTTCAGGTTCAGCCAGTATCTCTAACTCCTCACTCAATTGGCTAGGTACTTCCTTCACAGCCTGCACTGCTCCCTCTGCTTTGCGTAGTTGGGATACATGGAACACAGGATGAATACTACATGTCAAGGGTAGAATAAGTTTATAAGCAACCTAACCAATCCTCTGTCCCACTGTAAATGGACCATAGAACCTTGGTGCCAACTTCTCATTAGGCCGCGCCACTAAGGATTTTCGACGGTACGGTCGAACCTTCGGATACACCAGATCACCCACTGCGAAGTTGATGTCCCTTCGTTTGGAATCAGCTATGCTCTTCATCTTCGCCTGAGCCCTCTGTAACTGTGCCTTCAATTCATCTAGGGCCTGGTCTCGTCCACGGAGTTGCTGTTCTATCGCTAAAACAGGAGTAGTTCCTCTGTCAAACTTTAGTAAAACAGGGGTTCGTGCCCGTAGACAACCTGGAAGGGAGTCATCTTTCTTGCGGTGTGAAATGAAGTGTTATACCATAACTCAGTCCAAGGCAACCAGCTGAACCACGACTTGGGTCAAGAAGAAGCAAAACAGCGAAGATATGTCTCTAGCGTGCGATTTAGTACCTCTGATTGACCATCGGATTTTGGGTGGTAAGCTGTACTACGGTTGAGCTTCGTACCCTGCAAACGGAATAATTCTTCCCAGAAGTGGCTGACAAATACCTCATCCCTGTCTGATACTATGGAGCGAGGTATCCCGTGCAACCTTACCACCTCTTTTACAAAAATTCCAGCTACACTTGCCGCATGTAGTTCATCCAGTAATTCGTCTATCATCGGAAAGGGGTACTTGTCCGGTATAGTTACCTTGTTCACAGCTCGGTAATCCACACAGAAACGCCATCCTCCATGTTTTTTCTTAACCAATAACACTGGGCTAGAAAAAGGACTGTTACTTGGTCTGATGATTCCTGCAGCTAACATCTCTTTGATCAGTCTTTCTATTTCATTTTTCTGGACATGCGGGTAACGATATGGCCTCACGCTAATCGGGTTTGTTCCGGGCTACAAATGGATGGCATGATCCTTCTCTCTTTGTGGGGGCAACCCTAAAGGTTCCTCAAAAATCTCACCAAATTCCTTCAACACTTCCAACATCTTTGCTGGTGCTTCCCCTGGTTCCTTCCCAAGCTCTAACCCCATACTACCCAATTCGAGTAGTACATCTTCTCCTCCCTCCTTGAAGGCTTCATCATCGCCTTCAGAGTAACCAAGGTTTTACTCAAGCTAGGATCCCCTTCCAAGGTCATGGTGGTACCCCCGACTTGGAATTTCATCGTAAGCGACTTCCAGTCAACCTTGGTTACGCCCAACGATGATAGCCACTTCATTCCCAAAATCACATCAGAGCTACCCAAATCTAGGGGAAGGAAATCCTCAACTACATCGATATTCTGGAGTGATAATAGTACCCCCTTGCACACCCCCGCACCCTGCATCGCCCTACCTGTCCCCATGATCACCCCGTATCCGGCGGTATCTGTTCTCCTCAGGTTTAGTTTCTGGACTAATTTAGCTGAGATAAAATTGTGGCTAGCCCCGCAATCAATTAGTACTACCACATCCTGCCCGGAAATCACTCATTTAATTTTCATGGTTTGTGGTGGTGTGAGCCCTACCACAGAATTCATCGGATAATTCCACCACCTCCCCTGTAATTATTTGCTCAGTTTTCTCTGCTTCTTCGTTCGTCTTTTCCGTTCCCCCTCCTCCCTCTAGCTCTTCATCATAAACCAACATAACTTGCAGCTCCTTGTTCTTACACTTATGCCCCACAATTTTTTTTTCGTCACAACGGAAGCACAGTCCCCTCTCGCGCTTACTCTTGAACTCGACTTCACTGAGTTTCTTAAATTTTGGGGCAGCGTCGTCTAGAAGGGTAGCATTTTTGGCTTCCATGGGTGTTACAGTCCGTGTATTAGTGTTTGGGGAGGAATGCATCATCAGCCGGGATGGAGGGTTTTGCCAATTTGGGTTGGAGACTGCTCTACTTCTTATTGGGTCAGTTTTGCTAAAACAGTCCTGCCACAACATATTATTCTCTTCGATACGTTGGGCTAGATCCATTATCTGTTCTAGCCCATTAGGCTTTAATACACGGATCTCAGCCTTAATCTCTGGTTTCAGCCCATTTATGAAATGGCCTTCTAAAATGGCGTCGGAAACCTCTCCAATCGGTGCTGCCAAGGTCTCGAAGGCAATTCGGTACTCCATCACTGACCCGTCTTGTCGAAGAGCTAAGAATCGCTCTTCCATGGAGCCTTCTACAGAAGATCGGAATTGAGATCTCAGCAATACTTTGAGCTCCTCCCAATTCCTTATATCCTTCCTCCTCTGCTCCCACTGGTACCAGGCGAGAGCATCACCGTTGAAACACAATGCTGCCGTCTCCAGCTTCTCCACCTCCGTCAATTGATTTACCAAAAAGTATCGTTCCACCCTGTAGATCCACTCGTCCGGACTCTTCCCTACGCTTCTCCAGCCTTTTTCCTCATATCTCCGGTCGCCAATTTTCCCCTGCATCCCACTTCCGGCTTGAGTGCAACTCCTGGGGAATTTTCAGAGAGCAAAGTATACACTGAGTCCTTTCCGCCTTCGATCCCTTTACGTTTGTTCTCGTTTTCTCCTTCCTCCTATTTTGATCTCATGAAGGTAAACTGCTCTAGAATGATGGACATGTTTTTCTCAATATTCTGGACTCTTTGCATTTCCACCTGCATCCTATCGACTCCAGATTGCAATCCTTCCATCTGTTCCTGCATTTTCCGGTGAACCCCTTCCAACTCCCCTACTCGATCTGATAAATTCACCATCCCGGTTGTAGTGCTCTGATATCAATGATGAGTTCCTGGACAGTTTCAGTTCCCAAAGAATTAATAGCTAAACTCAAGACAATGAAGAAGGAATCGAAAATGAATTCAACTGTAATTGATGAACTAATTATGAACAGCAATCCAAGATAATTGCAGTAAGTTTAAACAAGGAATTGAAAGACAGATATTTGGCATTCGAGTGGCCAATTCTCTCCTATTGAACTACCAACTTCTACCTGCCCTTTATGTGATCAATACTCCTATTTATATTTGATTGTCTAACTAATTCAGTGATTGTGCATGTGACTGTCTTCTTGCCAATTCTCTATTCTGCCCTTGCTCCTTTCTTACGCCTTTGGTATGTCAATGTGGATTGCGGGTCTATCAGATATATGCCATATGGAGCAACAAATCAGGGCAGCGAGATCAATTCTGCAAATGAACGTTATTTTTTCATGGATTAGAACTACGAGACAGGGAACAACTTGTGTGTTTGACACTTTTTTTTTTTTTTTTTTCAATTAACTAAAAAGAGGAAAAAAATGCGCCCTTGATTGCTGTTGAAACGAATTCTTCTTGTCTTTTGTGCTAAAGGTTGTTGTGTATGAAATGTAGTTGTTGGACATTGTCCGGCTATTTTGAGTGTGAAGAGATCGGATTTTGGAAATGAGATTTGTTTAGCCAAAGGAAAAGAACTTGCTTTGATACCAAATTGACGTATGAGCGTAATAGTTTGACAATGAAGAAGAAAGAAAGAGGATTCAAAAGAAGAAGAAGAATTAGGGCAAGAGAAAAATCAATTTATCATATATGTTCAAGGGTGTCTATTGCATTGAATTAACCCTCTATATAGAGAGCAAAGAAACTATGAGTTAACCTACTTGTACAAATTGGGTGACAAATATGGTTGAAAAAATATGTGTTGGCAAGATCTAGATCAATGATTACACATAGTATTGCTCAAGAAACTAAAATCGAAAGAATATCTAATAAATGGAACTTTATCGAATTATTGAATCTAATCTAATCAAATCAAAATAAACCTAATTTGAATTAAACTCTTGACTGGGTTAAGAAATTGTAGTTAATAAGTTATTGCACCTCTGCTTATTATCTCAACTTGATTTACGTGTTGTGAGCATTGACCGACATGTATGCTGTTAGGGGTTGGTACACGTTGCACGAAAGATGCCAAAGAATGTGCATGCTCATTTCATACTTGGTTTAATGTATCAGAGAATGAGTCAACCTCAAAAGGTACCTGTTGATCTTGCTGGTTTTTCTTTAGTCCATATGCATGCATTTAGTAGCATTCATCTTTGAAAATTTTGTTGAAGGCGATTCTCGCATATGAGAAAGCAGCAGAAATATTGCTTCGCTCTGAAGAAGAAATCGACCGGCCTGAGTTGCTATCACTGGTTCAGATTCACCATGCTCAGGTGGACTAACTTTTAGCTGAAAAGTACAATTGTAATTCATGAATGAACATATTCTCTTTTTAGTTATACTATGAACACCTGGTTGACTACTGTTCACTTGCATGCGTTCCTTGTTTCATCACTCGTGAAGTGCATACTGTTAGAAAGCTTGGAGAATTGTACTTTGGACAAAGAACTCGAACCTCAAGAACTTGACGAAATTTGTTTGAAGTTGAGGGAGTCTATGAAGTCTGATGTCAGACAGGCATCTGTCTGGAATACTCTTGGTCTGATACTTCTTAAAACTGGTCGCTTGCAGGTGCAAATAGACATATATATTATTTTTCTGTCTATCAGCATGATCATGTTACCTAGTAAGATGTCTTGATTTAAAATGATTTAATATCTTCTCTAGGGTGCTATATCAGTATTTTCATCTCTATTGGATATTATCCCCGACAACTTGGATTGTCTTGGGAACCTTGGAGTCGCGTATCTTCAAAGGTAAGGAGTAACTAGTGATGTAATTCCAATATTCTTTGTATTTGTGTAGTAGTTTTTCACTGTTCGATGAATTTGTTAGTTGTAGAATGGTACATTTTTGCCATAATTGAACGCAAGCCTATAGTGACAGAGTGGAGTAGTACCTGAACAAGGTTCAGAAGTTTGACTAATGGGAGCTTCATCATAAATGAATTGTTTTTGAAATTATGAAAATATTCCTTTATTGCCTTCGAAAGCTATCTGTTAAACAGCTTGCTTCTAAGTTTTAACCTTCATATATTTGTGTAATACACTTATTTGGTGATGAACATCGCACAACTTTCATATATTTTTTTTATCATTTCAATTCCTTTTGGTCTTCATCTATTTGTTAACACTAATTTGACAGTTACTGATAATCCTTTTTCCAGTGGAAAGTTGGAGCTTTCAGAAAAATGTTTCCAAGACTTGGTTTTAAAAGAGCAAAATCATCCTGCTGCTTTAATCAACTATGCTGCTGCTCTTTTGTGCAGATATGGTTCAGTTGTTGCAGGTATCACTTTGATAATTGAACAGAATTCAGGATATTCTCTTTTCCAGTCCCCTGTGTATGTTTATTGTCGGCATAGAATGAACAGATTTTAGAGTCACGTCTTTGAATGCATTCTTCCTTTCCCCTGTTAATTTTTAGATACTAAGATAATTATTAAACTCACTTCCATATATAGGTGCTGGGGCGAATGCTGAAGGGGGGACTTCTGCAGATCAGGTTGCAGCTGCCAATGTTGCCAAGGAATGTTTATTGGCGGCTGCAAAAGCAGATCCCAGAGCAGCTCATATATGGACAAATCTGGCTAATGCATATTATTTGACGGGTGATCATAGAACGCCAGGAAAATGCTTAGAGAAGGTTCTTTTGGCTCCTTGCTTTTATTGTTATTTTTTTATATATTTATTTGGTTTTTTTTTTCTTTTTATACAAAAAACTACTTTTTTTTTGGGTTTCTAGCGAGGTAAATCTTTTCCTCTTAGATTATCTTTTTCTTCCCTGCTTTCTTGGCAAATGTTCATTAATGATGGATTAGTCTCTATGACATTTTCTCCATTTTGTTGCTTAGAATTCTTTGGATATCCTTGTTGCTCTCTAGGCTGGAAAGCTGGAGCCCAATTGTTTAGCCACGCGATATGCTGTTGGAGTTCACCGAATCAGAGATGCAGAAAGGTCTCAGAATCCAAATGATCAGCTCACCTGGGCTGGAAATGAAATGGCATCAATATTAAGAGAAGGAGATTCCGTCTTAATTGAGCCTCCAATAGCATGGGCAGGTCTTGCTATGGTCCACAAGGCCCAACACGAGATTGCAGCAGGATTTGATATTGAACAAAATGAACTGCTGGAAGTCAAAGAACGTGCTACATACAGTCTAAAGCAGGTTAATTTTCACTTACTAATCTATATTTAATATTCTCTGTCTGCGAATTATATCAAATACATTTCTTTGATCCAGCAGGATAGTTTTAAATGAGAATTAACATATTTGAAGGTAAAAGAGAAGTGTGGTCACAGTGGGATTATAGAAGTGAAGGCTGAGTTAAAGTTCAGTCCTTTATTTCTCATTCAATCTCTTTTGTTTCTTCATCAATCAGGCAATAGGGGAAGACCCAGATGATGCTGTACAATGGCACCAATTTGGTCTTCATTGTCTTAGTACCCAACAATTTGAAACATCTCAGACATACCTGAAGGCGGCGGTTGCTCGTCTTAAAGAATCTGTTTATGGATGGTCAAATCTCGGTAATTGCAACTGTTATCCTTCTTTTTTTTCCCATTACAACTTCACATTTCTGTTGATTCTCTAAATGTTGCCTTTATGTCCCAATATGCCACTATGCATCTTAGGTATCTCACTGCAGCTATTGGAAGAGTCTTCACAAGCTGAAGAAGTATATAAACATGCCTTGTCATTGGCTACATCGAAACAGGGACACACCATATTTTCCAACCTCGGGAATTTTTATCGGCAATTAAGGAAATATGAATTCGCAAAGGCAATGTTTGCAAAGTCACTTGAACTGCAGCCGGGTTATGCTCCTGCATATAATAATCTTGGTCTCGTGTTCGTAGCTGAGGGTCGCTGGGCGGAAGCTAAGTTTTGCTTCAACAAGGCAATTGAGACAGATCCGTTGCTGGATGCTGCTAAATCTAACATGATTAAAGTTGCAACGATGTGTAAATGGGATACAGGCTTGGCTTCATGTATGTCTGATTAGTTTGTAAAGTGACGGTATGTAGTGTTTGTGCACACTTGTAACATGTTTGATAAGATGGATTAAAGAGCACTAGACACTATAAAAAGAAACTAAATATTTTTTATTGTAATGTTCAGTTTAGTCTAATACTGCATATCAAATGTGCGCTTAAAAGTGTAGCAGCAAAATCATTTCATTATGTCCATAAGAAATTGAGAATCATGCACTTACACAGACAGAGCTTTTGAAATTATGAATTTTTATCAAGACCTCCCTATTTCTCTAATCTCTTGAAATAAAGTTAGTTTTTTATGCAGGTGATTGGTTCAGTGATATAAGTTGATGAACAGTTAACAAATACCTTAAACTCCAAAGGGAGTGCAAGGCAAGTATTGCACCTCACTTCTGATGTTGGTATGTAGTCATGCGTCTTCAAGTCAATGTCTTTGAAACTTTCTTGGAATGTTTCATTTGGAATTGCACGCTGAGCGTGATGTGAATATTCATTTAAATTTAGATTGATATGAGATTATGAGTAGCTGTCATTCTCTCTCTAGAATCTCTATTCGTTTTCTGCTTTCAGCGTATTTATATCATGATATAGATACTTTCTGGTAAACAGAACATCCTATGTCGTTGGATGTTCTCTCCATTGTCAAAATTCACCACACAGCATTATCTTGGGTAGATTACATGTATGTTTGACAAATTTTGAATAATTGTTATTTATCTATTGGAAAATATGCTCGATCAACTTGAGGGTTCAAATTTGCTACCAAAACGGTTCAAATGGATCAAAGACAAAGACATTCTTTGGGGAAGAAGCCTTGCTCTTTTATGTTAAAAAGACAAAAATATCCTTCATTTCAAAGTCAACCAATTTTGAATTTCAAATGTGGGGCCGGGAGGATTTTTTTTCATAGACTCGCATTTCTCACATACCACGACGTCAATCCACTTCTACGACACTATAGATTATTATTATTATTTTTGTCCAAATCTTTGAATATCAAAGCGAGTTTACAACTTAATGGATACATTTAAAGCATAAAACACATTACCTAACAACATTATAAGCAAAAAAGTAAAAAAAAAGTTAGAAACTAGCAAAACAAAATGAAGAAAATAACCATTAATATAAACTCTTACCGCAATATGATAGATGAAGATAAAGATGGAGATGGAGATGAAACTTGATGAAGAAACTTTGACGGAGGCTCTTCAAATTTCAACGTTCAAAATCGGGCTAAAATGAATATTGGGGATTTTTTAAATTTAAATATATTTAATAAAAGTCAAAGGTCATTTTGAAAAATGGACCGGACGTTCAAAATAGGGCTAAAATGAATAATGTGGATTTTTTAAAGTAGGTTATTGTGAAAAATGGACCGGATTACCCGAACGCTCTCCATTAACTCCTCGTCAATGGAGTTTAAAAAATTGAAACCCAAAACAAGATCCTACCTTTTGGCCTGTGCTACTTCAAATTACCTCCCCTAGTTGGCCACTGCAGATAACAAAGAATTTAAATTAGTAAATGTTACATAAATAATATCGCATGTTGTATTTGTTTTTAATTTGGTTCTTGATTAATTAAGTTTTTATATTTATTCAACTTGTTTATTACGGTGAGAAATGAGGAGGTAGAATTACGACAGGTTTATGATCTTAATTCCAAGCGTCATTTATCGTGTTTTAGCAATGACTACTAACAAATACTAGTGTTGCAAAAATTACTTCGGCCCCGATTGGTTCAATTGAGATTTATAGTAAACATCGACATGAAAATAGATTAACTTGAGAGTTCAACCTGCCATAGAGGCTTAATGGCACGGGTTGACTAAGTCACGAGAATGGGTCAATGAGCCCCTTTTCTCTTCGTTCTATATAGAAGAAAAGGAAAATTTTAGATGGGCTATCGAATCTTTGTAACTTTTGATGACGAGTCTTGGACATTTTATTTTTGGCACTCGGCCCCCAAAATTTTAAAACCTTGGTTGTGCATGATGGTTTGTAATTATTTATTTAATTTTGGGCTTACTCTTGGTATTGTAGGTCACTAATCCTAATTAAATAGAACAATGCTATTTAGCTCCACTGGAATTGTAATCATAATCTAGATGGCATCAATGTGACATTAAATGATAAGTAGAATTAAATTCCTTATTTAATTTCACATTTTATTTAACCCCTATTTGACACTCATTTTGAGTGAATTTTTTTTTTTTTTTTAGAATAGTGATTGATGGAAGATTGTGTGGTTAAAAAGTAAGGAAAATTTTTGGATTTATGTGTAATATTATTTTATTGATAGAATGTGTGGTTGAAATGAAGAATGAGAAATAGAATGAGAAAAAAAATGGATTTCGAACAGGGCTTTAAAATATGGAGGCATGAAAATATTTATTAGCCCCTGTTTAACACCCATTTTGGGTGAATTTTTTTTTTAGAATAGTGATTGATGGAAGATTGTGTGGTTAAAAAGTAAGGAAAATTTTTGGATTTATGTGTAATATTATTTTATTGATAGAATGTGGTTGAAATAAAGAATGAAAAATAGAATGAGAAAAAAATAGGTTTCAAACAGGAGCTTAGTCTGTCTTCTAATGCCACTTAGATTGAGGATGCAATCTCAGTATGGCTACATAGCATTATTCAATTAAATATCATGATAGATCCTGGGTAGACAACTATACCAATGATTGACCTAGATTAGGGATGCCAGATACTAAATGTATATTATAGCTTTGCAATATATAAAAATAAAATATTATGAAAACACGTTTCAGTTTTTTTATTTTTGTTCTCTTGTGCACGCTATTATATTTACACTAATTTGCACAAATGGCCCCTAACCTTCAGGATTTATTGTTCCAATTTTAGCACTCAATTCCTCGTATGAAACTGTTTTTCATTTTTCTATTATTTACTTTTTAGTCCTCTCAGTTAAAATTTTGACTTTTTGAATGTCAATTAATCATCAACTAACGGAAAGGACTGTTCGCAAGAAAAGTTTCATACGACTTATGAGGACATTTGTACTAATTAAGTATTATATTTGACGATAGGTCAAGATTGAAACAATATGTCTTAAATTCACGAAGAAATCAAATGTTAAGGACTATCTGTGCTAATTAGTTATTATATTTGACGAATTTATCAGTAAAGTAGCTTTTTATATTAATATTTTGAGTAATGTCATTCATCATCATTCGTGTCACATCAATTTAGGTGAAAACTGTATAACATTAAATGATAGATGCACTTATATACATTGTTACATAGTTATTTAATTAAATTTATCAAATGTGACTATCTAAATTGATGCTCTAGCACCACCGATGATAGATAACATTATTCTAACATATTTGTCTATTCTAACAATTTTTCTTTTTGTTACTATTAAAAAAAAGAATTAAAATATAGCTCCTAACATAATAATTTTATTATGTTAATTAAAATATGATCAACAATAATATATACTCATATAAACCCTAGTAATCTAACGATTTCACGTTACAAATTCTAGTCTTAAATTAATTTTATTAGGTTCTTGTTTGACTTAGATAAAAATATTTTTTAGTAAATTTTGATAAAAGCTGATATAATATCTTGTTGAAAAGTTGTGGATCTTACGAGTTATATGATTAAAATTAAGTGTTGATTTTGAATCAAATTATAATCCATTTTTTCAGTGGAATGGGGAGTTAAATATGAAACTGTTTCATTAAAAATGTTTAAAATTACACTTCCTTCTAAAGAAATGGAAGAATTGTAGCTAGAGTTCCAAATATTTTCAAAAAGTGCAATGAGGTCCCATACCTTTTATATTTGACATCACCATCCTACATGTTTGCATATGTACTGAACACGAGGACTTTTAAATGGATTTCATCTACAAATCAGTTGTGTAAATTACATATTTCTAACTTTCTCGAAGAGTAATGTCTCTAGACATTTTCATCTGAAAAGAGAAATCTTCATAATTTTCAAGCATTGATATATTTTTTTTTTTTTTTTGTGAAATTGCCAACACTGGGATTTGAGGTCGAGAAACTGCAGCAGTGGGGAGGGGTGGCGACGACGGTGTGTGGAATATGGTGTCACGTGTTTAGGTTGGGGTTTGGGGGAAGATATAATTTTTTTTTCTTTTTGTCTCATTTATATAAATTATATTTCATCTATTTTTTTTGGAACTCTTTAAACAAATTATGTATTTACTTATTTACCCATCCCAAACGTGGCAAGTTCAACTCACGCCCCTAAAGGATTTTCGTAGTGCATAGTATTACAAACCTTTGGGATATCAATGTCCAAAATAAAAGTTTTGGAGCTTGGACTGCAAAATATAATTACAGGCCAAATACTTGCTACTTATTCCTTAATTTGCAGTTGTTCAATTAAAATAAGTTTCTCTTTCACACCAACCTACTCATTCACTAACCCACTAAATTGATGACATGTTAATAATTAATTGGTTGACCAGCCAATTGGACGCAAAATTGGTCGGTAGATCTCAACTCTTGTGCAACCTATATAAATTGTAGTGAAGGAGTCGAGATTTGCTGTCCAATTGACTGTTCAATCAATTAATTATTAACATATCATTAATTTAGTGGATTAGTGGTGAAGTTCGTGGAGATAAATTTAAGGTGATATGTTAATTATTGATAACACGTTAACAATTAATTGATTGGACAGTCAATTGAACAATAAAATTGGACAACAAATCTCAATTCTTTGTACAATAACCCCCACCCACCCCCTCCATGTGTATATATGTGTGTGTGTACGTGTATATATATATGTATGCATTCTATCTCCCTCTGTCTAAAAAACACAGACATATCCAGTTCTTTGTTCCATGCAGACATGAAACCAGGTGAATTTCAAAAACTACCCCTCATCGTCAAGCCCTTCATCCTCTCTCTCTTTATCTCTCTATCCTTCTTAGCCTTTCTCTCTCTACAAACCCCACGTCACACCTTCAAAAAAGACCCCTCCTCGGACCTCAAGATCCGACCCGGTTACTCCTCCTACGATGCCTACATCCAACGCCAGCTCGAAAAGACCCTCAACCCAAAACTCCGACAAATATGGACCACCCGGGATTGGAACCGGAAAGTACATGTTTTCTCCGGGTTTTTCGACAGTTTAAAGCAGAGAAAATTACTGTTTAACGAGTCAAAAGCGCTTTGTATTGGAGCTCGTGTCGGACAGGAAGTGGCTGCATTAAAACGGGTAGGAGTTAATGACTCCGTGGGTATAGATCTAGTTCCTTACCCTCCATTGGTGATGAAGGGTGACTTTCATCATCAGCCGTTTGACAATGAGACTTTTGATTTTGAATTCTCTAATGTTTTTGATCATGCACTTTATCCTAAGAAATTCGTCGGAGAGATCGAAAGAACGTTGAAGCCAAACGGGATTTGCGTTTTACACGTGACGTTAACGCGACGACCAGATAAATATTCTGCCAATGATTTGTACAATGTTAAGTCATTGATAGAATTGTTCAAACAATCAGAAGTTGTTAAGGTTAGGAGTGTCGATGGATTTGGTTTGGACACTGAGGTTGCCTTCCGAAAAAACAAGAAATAAAACTTGCCGCAATTTCGCGTAAGTTTTTTCTCGGCTTGATAGTTTTATAACTTTTTCGAATTCTTTGAGATTATTGTATTAGAAAAGTAAAAGGAAGATAATTGTTTCAATTAAAAGTTTAATGTTATTTACTTATTTAATATTACTTTTGATAATCTTTGGATTTCCTTTTTCCATCTTTCGTTGATTGCAAGTGACATGTATGAATTATGATGAATGGGTGATTGTATGTGTTGTTCATGATTTAGTTGTTCTTATCATCTTTTGTTACGGGTAAATAGAGTTGTGATTTGATCATATTCGAACAAATAAAATATTAAATTGAATTGTAGTTTCACATAACCTTGAAAAATACATGAAGGAGTGAACAAAATGTAGAATTTTCTAGTAAAATGATGTTAATGAGAAAGACCATCTCCATCGGACTTGATAGATGGAAAGAAACCATTCAAGATTGAAGAAATAGACGAGATCTCCACCTCCACCTCCATCTCCTTCTCCATTTGACTTGATAAAGGGAAAGAAAGCATTCCAAAGCAAAGAAATTGGGAAGATACAACTCATTAGAGAGAGATTTTTAATGCAAGATGATATGATTACACGTTCTTAAAATATGCATTAAAAATTGTTCAGAGAGAGCATTCTTAGAATCAATTAGCGATGTCTTCCAAATTTGTTCTCGAATGTGTAGTGTAGTCTTTTGACGAAACAAAATAGAATTTAAAAATTAGAATAATTGAAAAAGTCGTGAGAAAAGGATGCTCCAACGGCTGCCTCTAAACAGAAAGTGAAATCGAATAAATTAATTCATATAAAGGATCAAAAAAGGGTCCACTGCCCGAACAATTATGCCACACTTTAATATATGATGGTCCCACGGGTTGAGTAAATGAGAAAAGTTGTACGTCTTATATGTATACGTGATATGACCATTTACTCAAATCACAACCTATTGAACCTCGAATCAGTGGAATCACGACACTAAGTGAGTTTACCTACCCACTGACGCACTCGGCATACAAAATTTGTGATTTGAGTGGTTTGGGGTTCAATATGTTGTGATATTCAATAATCCTATCTAATATGCATATAGGACAATGCTTTTTTCTTTTCTTTTTTCCTTTTAAGTGAAGCCCTTGGTTGAGGCCTAATTCAAGTCTTGCCAAGGTTTTAAAGGACTGATAATGTTGTGAATTATTGCCCAATGAAGACAGAGTGAGCTGTGGGTGTGCATAGCTCAAAGGATAGCATGCGATTAACATAGTTTATATTTGAGGAATTTCTATTAAATTTACTAATTTTTTTATTAGGTTGTCGACAAAATCTTTTACACCATATTTGTGAATGAGTAACACGATTCAACACGACAATTAACTTATATTGTCGTACATCTTTCTACTTTAAACTGGTTCAATCTTCTTCAGTTGAAAATATTAACTATTAATAGCTTAAAATCAGATTAGGGATAATTATCGAGATTTGTGGTCCTACACGAAAGAGCAGTATTCTTCAAGCTGGAAACACGAGGCTGTGGCCACCTTTCTATTTCAAAGATTCTTTCTCCTTTGGCCATTAAAAGTCCTAAATGTCAAACCATCCCCTCCCCACACCCCCCACCAAAAAAAAAAAAAAAAA
>CAIGRB010082235.1:45584-101070 GCA_903798255.1 Fraxinus quadrangulata | reverse complement strand
ATGAATTTTTACATCTTTTTTGACGTTCTCGTGAAATTCTGTTATTTGTGCTACCTGAATTATTATCAAATTATACTAATGTTTATCTTTAATAGACTACAATGTATTTTTTTCCCATAAGAGTTTTGTGAATATTAACATCTACTTGAACTGTGCTTCAAAATGTGGGCGAGTAAAGAAATTACTATATTAAAAGGATAAATTATTGAAAATAATGAAATAGAGATCAATACTTTATACTTGCTGACTACTAAAAAAAGCTGAACTTGCAATTCGTTTTTTGGATTTTATAAGAAATTGAAATGTACATTTTTTATTTTGTTTTGTTTTGTGACCTTTTCTTTCGACATTGTCCATGAACACTTATTTTTAATACTAATCAACGAACGTGCAACACACGTTTCCTTGACTAGTCATAAAATAAAATTACGAAAATGTGTTATTTTCTACATTCTACCTAATAAGGAGTTTTCTATATGCTAACTAATAAGGATTTTCTATATCATTTTATAACAGGTTTGTCATGTTTAAATTGATTTCTTGTGTCTGGAATTTTCTATATTGTCCTTACTTTCATTTGAAAATTCATTATGTAAGAGGGAAAAAAATTAAATTGAAAATGATTATACTCTGTTATCTTCTTTTTGTCCCATTATCTTGTGAAGTAGTGAAAGTTCTCGATAATACTAGAGAAATATTAAAATTTAGCCTAGAGAAGTCACAGCGATTTCGTAGCTCTTCATTCTGTCCCTATTTAATGGAGATTAAAATTAAATTTTAGTAAATTTTGATAAAAGTTGATAAAACGTGTGATTGAAAAGTTGTGGATCTCATAAAGTGTTTGGTTAAATTAAAATCTGAATTTTTATTTTTACCGAACAATGGGCTCAATATTACTGCCAAAATCGACCCGTGAATTAAAAATTGTACTAGACCAACCATACGTATGGTGCAAGTTTTTATTTCGTGGAAGTCCCCGGCAAGGACTTACAAATCAAGGAATAATCCCTATGGGTGGACTACAGTTGAATACCGATGTAACGGGTACACGGGAGGATGATTCATCCATTCAGAGGCAGCCATCTCGGCTGAGTTTGGAGTGGTTGTGGCGGTATACACAAAGAGGACGGTGGAATGTTTTTCTGTGGAGGATGCTGAAGCTCTAGCTGAGAGACGGGCTTCTATTTTCGAAGGAAAATGGATTCAGTATTGCGTTGGTGTATATCCCTCAAAGTGGTTTCTTCGCCCTCGGTTTGTGGCGATTTGGTACAGTAGAAGTTTCTGTAGAGCCTAGACCTCTCAAAAATAATGTGACACTACGACAAGACCATTCCATGTTGGGCCAGCCCAAATGACACATCATCCCACTTGGTTCGCAGTCACAGATTTTTGGACCGGCCGCAGCGGAGCCCAGCTCAACTTTAAGCATATGCACAAGTAATTTCTCAATGTCAGCCAGACTCAACATTGACATTGTTCTTGTCACATACTATATTCGAAGAGAAAACTCGAAGAATATTGAATTAACCATGTTTATAAATGATCAACAGAGAAATACACCGAGGTAAGCGGAAACGTGACCCTCAGAGAAGTAGGCTAACTAACATACTGTTTCTCAAGAAGGCTTCCGCAGAATGCCAAGTCGAACCGTTCCTCTGGAGGATCTCCTATGCAATCAAAAACTGCATCCGCATTTAAGAAATCCTCATCGGCTGTGTACCTGAAGCACAGGAATAAGCCAATGATAAAATAAGCCACTGATGTACGTGATTTGGTTAGTGATCTTGGATTCTGAGTAGCATAAATCATATTGTTCACTTGTTCTCTCAACCACTAAATTTGGGCGTATTTTGAGTTCAAGTTATCTTGAGCATTAATGCAAGTATCAACTTGCCATAATAGTATAGAAATTAGAGGGACATTTTTTTTTTTTTGTTTGCAAGAGAGGTGCGAGGAAAAACCTTGTATGCTTCTCCATCGTCCCAATGAAAACTAGCAGTGAACGTAGTTGAGGGTGAACCCCTATAAACCCGTGTGTTCATTGCTCGTATTTTGATTCCTCATTTTCAATGTTAAAAAGAGAACAACTTACCCACTCTTCGTTACAATACACTTCATCCCTGCAGCTTTGGCAGCTGCAAGACCAATTGCACTGTCCTCCACAACAACACAACTGCAAAGAATAGAGATGAACACCGTTTATGCAGATTTATATTTTGAAATGATCAAGAAAATTTCGTGTTTGTGATACCTTCGTCTGACTAGAATGATAATAAAGTATAATCTTCTTTCACAGTTCAACTAATAAGCATGTCCCTCGTCACAATAAATTGACATTGTAGAACATATATGTAAAAGTTTGTAAATAGAAAGCAGTACCTTGAAGGTTCGACATCCAATGTGTCGGCAGCTAACAGATAAATTGCCTGCACAGATATATATATACACATGAAAGTCAGATTCGAATACTTGATAATTTTATTTTTTAGATAATCATAAAGGGAAAACTCACATTAAAGAAAATCTGTTACTAATATTACTCGACAGCCTCATAGAAAAGGAACAGTACATTCTATGATTGAAAAGTGAAAAAAAGAACTGTCCGTTTTGCCTATTGAAGGACTAGATAAAATCTTCACAACTGCTAATAAACTTAAATGGACTTCGAAAGCATCGACCACATAACAAAGTTATCCTTCTGAAGCTACAATGTAAAAAAATTGTTGAAGCCACAGTTCAAATGAATAGAAGTGACCTCTTTAATAGTGCTTAAGCTTTGAACAATTTTAGATAAGGTGGTTTAATAGTGTACCAAACATGCAAAAGACACGAGTTTGAGTCTTGCCACCATCCATTTATAAAAATTGTACAAGTTGCAAGCCTTTAATGGAAAAATGAATGCGGTCTGCACGTGATTCAGCGTGTTGAGACACAATTTAAATAAATAACTGTGCCCCTCTCCAATAGGTTAAGCTTTTAGATGAGTTGGCTAAATAGAGATAATATAAAACGAGAAAAATTGTGAACGGTAAGTTGCAGGAATTAGAAGCTTACTGGATCAGGCTTCTTACGAGGAACCACATCTCCTGCATATATTTGGATTTTTTCCGCTCGCTGAGGCCCCAATAAGAATGAAACTATGGCAGAAACCTGAAATTTACTGGAAAATCTCAATCTGTATGACATGTTCAAAAAGTATTTTGAGCTGGACTTTGTTAGACGCTATAGTAACGACACTGTTAATTTTGAGTCAATAGAAGGTCAAGCAAACCTAATATAACAACATCAGCTGATACAAGATCACTTCAATGGGACCAAATAAAATTCATAACTTCAATTTCCAATGGCTACATATGCTATTATCCAAATTTAAGAAATACATATTTCTTTCATAACTTTACTGGATTACCATAAAAAACAGTGCAAAATATAACATGACATTTAACTTAAGATCAATGATGCATACCGCCTTCTCATTCGAAGTGCTGCACACAGCAACTTTCACGCCTTTTTCCAAAGCTTGGTCTATTAGCCTGTCAAATTTAGTTCAATAATCATGATAATCTTGTATAAAATTTTCGAAAGAAATAAGGATTCCTATTTTGAGTTTGTGAGAATATTTGTAGTAGCAGAAGAATTTCTTAGAACAAGACTACCAGAAAGGTCATAACTACAGAACGATTATACAAGGCTCTTCAAAACTAAAAGTATGGGATTATTGAGAGAGAACTTCAACCTACATTACATGCTACGGTCACAAATTTTGGGAAATACAAAAGGCCAAATTTTTACAAGTTTTGTGAAATTCCAAGTAATCACTATTTTTCTGAGACCAACCTCTGAGAGCAAAAATTGTAAGGATCCTAGTTCCTGGCAGTCATTATTAAAGTACATTAGGGAGGAATGCCATTTTTTAGCAAATATTCACAATGAAAAGAAGAAAACATATGACCAGATGAATTTCAAGTATGTGTAGTCCCACTCTGATGTTCAGAAGTATAATATAGATATATGGAGCATCTTTTCATAGTATATGCACTTTAGGGTGGCAATGTTTCAAGATCGGAAAGCACCTTAATGAAAGCATTGGGGGACTAAATTGTTTTACTACTTATCATTACATAAAAGGGTAGTAATTTTTTTCTCGAGGATATCAATTTTACTTGGTAGAAAAAAAAATCAAGTTATAACTTACTTGGCAACACCAGGTCGAAGAGGCAGTAACTTTTTCTCAATAAGGGCCATGAACAATTCCGTCTTTCGCTTGTGGAGTGATGCTATAAATTCTTTTCTTTCTTCCTCACTCTTTGGTGCCTTTTCTGGCCAACCTACCTTGTTAAAGTAGGCTGTCATCCTAGAATACCCATATCAACAGTATTAATGAGTAAAAAAATTAGTCCTAGAAGCTTCATTAGCTAACAAATGCTACATTTCATATTTTGAATCTTGAAAATGAATTGACATTCGAATTAACGAAGTTTTCCACTATATGCAATCCTAAATTTACCCTCTGTAACGCTGATCTAAATTAACCTAAAGGTGGAATTTCTTAAGCAGGGAAACCGTGAAATTCAAAGCAAAACTACATACGAGTTTCTAAGAATTATACAATAACCCAAGAAAAGTGAATTTACCTTTCCTTTCCTCCCCCAATTTTGAGCAATTCACCATATAAATCAACATCCCAAGTCACACCCAACTCTCTCTGCACAACCAAACAAATTAAATGATCACTAAACGATGAGGCAACCACTGTTAATTCATACTTCCATTGAACCCGTCATCCACTTGGAGCTTCCTTGAGGGCTTTGTCTAAAAAAGAATTAGCCCTCCTGGAAAGTGACGAATGTGAATTTCACACATATCTCGGGCCCAATATTGTGTAATTGTTAGTATCTGTTGAGCCAATAATCGCTAAGTTGAGTGAATTTTTCTTGTTTAGGAAAACTCCGAGCTTTATAAACAACAACGACAAAAGTGACGAAAAGAGAAACTTTACGATAGCTGTTGTCTGTTGATCAACTTGAGGTGGAAATGATTGGCAAGAGACACCCAAGGGACCAAAAAAAATTGAGGAAGAAAATGCTTCATCTCAGATTTTTTTCGTAAAATCACCCAAAGAATTTAAATATGAAATCCCAATTTAGCAAAGACCAGAATAGTCCACAGCTATAAAATGAGCAATATATATTCCCCCAGAAATATCAAATCATTCCCAAATAACTCAATGACACATCAAATATAGAACTAACCATTTCAAATTAACCTTAAGAAAGAACAATATTCAAGATTTATAATCAGATCCCAAATAATGTCCTGAATATGAAAACAATACTCAACCTCCAAGGCAACTCCTTAAACAAGCAATTCTATCAGTCTAATGCTCAAACGAGAAGTCACAAAAATAGAATGTTTAGAGAGTGTACTTCAGCAAAGGTGTCATTAAAAGAAATGCGATGTCCATCTTTCTCGGTGTCAACAAGCACACCATCACAATCAAACAAAAGGGCTTTTGGAAGAACTGATGATGAAGCCATACATTTCACCAGTAGCCTACTGCCACTAGCATTCTTCTTGCTTGTCGATTTTTGGTTCTTGATTATGCAGGTCAATCGTGAACATCCCACTATAGAACTTGTTGATGATAAAATAATAGAATTTCTTGAAAGGAGATTGGAATCGCTCTTTGAAGAAGAAGAGGAAATTGTGTAGGGAAGAGGGATTAGTGCTGCTGCTGCCATTGTTGTACTCTCTCTCTGAGTTTTCTCTCTAACTTGTGATATGGTGGGAGTGTAAGTGTGTAACTGACGACGGTGTGTTTGGGTCCCACAGTTATCCTCCCATTGAGGTTGAGAACCACAACCCACGTAACACGATAAATAACTGGTTAATTTGGATCCCTATTGGTCTCCAAAGTGTTTCAATTTGGTCACAGGCATTTGTAAATTTGAGCAGTGGATATTTGGGTAATATCTATGACTGAGTATCTCGAAAGGTACAGACAAACAAATATATTTAGGTTATATTTGGCATAATTTTCGAGAAGTAAAAATGAGATTTTGAGATCCAAAAATTATTTTATAAAAGTGTTTCTCTTAATTAAAATAGCTTTTAGAGGAAGCTGATATAATGTAACTCTTTTTATAAACATTTTCGAAATAGAAAACAATTTTAAAAATTAGTTTTTAAAAAATCTCTTTTACAAAAGGCAAAAATAAAATCAAAAGTTATGTCAAACAAATCCTTAGTATAATGTCAAATGTGTCTACGAGATCAGACGAAACAAGAAGAGAAGATGGTTTTTGTGTACTATGTTGCAGATTCTTGTATATTACAAATATGTAGAAACTTTTTTTAATTGAAAAAAAAAAGATTACACCATTTGTATTACTCAATTACTATTTTATTTTCATTTTCATCCATCTATAAATTAACAATCAGTATTTTCAGTGTATCATTTACATTATTTTTTTCCATTTCGATTTTACATTATTTTTTTCCATTTCGATTTGAACTTACACAAAATTATATACTTTACTAATTATATTTGTATATTCTCTATTTTTATATAACCGCGCTGGAGTCTGCATGCTACAATTTTTTCTTTTCGAACATTGTTTTAATCTATTGCTTATGCTTTCTGGATGTAATCTTCTTTATATTCAACTTCCTTATGTTCATTTAAAGTATAAATTATTGCTGTTGTTGAATTTTTTTACATTTAAATTAATAATATATTACATTGTTGTTCCCGGAAAAGAGTAACTCTTCAAATATTAATATTCTTCTAAAAATATATACTTCCGAAAAGTTAATATTTCTAAATAATAGTTTGTTCTTGCTCCTGAAATAGTATACCATTTTTAATATTACTTACTTACTCTGGAAAAGCATACTATTGCAATTTCAATATTCTAGAAAAAATATTAACATATTACTCTTGAAGTAGAACATATCTTAAATAAAATTATATGATCTAATTTTTTGAAGAGATATCATAATTAGTACACTAATATTGTTGGCATGTACAATTAGACCGTCGCTAAATCAATAATGATGCAAAAAAAAATTGAGAATTTAAATGAACATTCAATGAAGAGCCACGAGATTTTTCAGTATAATAAATTCCTATATGTTATTTGTTCTCTTTCTAGAAAATTGTCCCATTTCCCTCCATGTTGACTATCTAAATATTATTTGTATATAATAGATGATACATATACTAAATGATTGCATGATCTTTGCAACTTGGAGTTTGCGAAATTACTGTTCAAATTTTAAATTATAAGCATAATTTTCAAATTATACAATCAAGACGATTTGTCTTGTTAATGCTAGTAAACCTAAATTTTAATATTTTAATAAGTGTTAGTTGAAATATTGATAAATGATTTAACATCACTGCTTGTTAAACTTATCCAATCAATTTCTTAATTTTTACTATTGGAAACAAAGTACTTCCCATTTTTATTTAGAGAATGCTATTACGCATTATGTCAATATCAAGTTCTCTATGTTATAATTGGCTTATGGTTAAAGCCTAATTCTTTCCATCAAATGATTTTTGAAAGTGCAATATATGTATAACTGCTCAACCGCGGCGCATTGAGATGGATATTAAAGAATGTTAAGAATACAAGTTTAATTTGAACCCTTATAGAATATTTTAAGCCCTAACAGTGATCTTTTATAACTCGATTAGTTGATTGTCAATTTAATTGAACTACTTTCTCAGCATTAGGGGGCGAAATTAATAGCTGAATATAGTACATAATGTATCATATTGTGTTATCTATATCCACTTCCTTAACAATTTGAAAGACTTAACTATAAAATACTTTTACTGGCCTATAAGAAATTTATAAAATTTCATACATCAACTATAGATACTTCATCTCGTATTAAAGTCTCAGAATGACAAATTACTATCATTATATAAATGTTGAATTGTTGTGACATTTGATTCGAAAAGAAAAACTCTTGGAAAAAGGAGCAAATAAGAAATATGGTCCCAATTAGGAGGTGTATATTCTTAGAGAGTATATAGATATAACTAGTTATAAAACCTTAGAAGCTATTCAAGTAGTTAAAATAATGAAAGTTGAGATATTATGAAAAAGAAAGAATCGAAAAGACACGTTTATACATGATGTATTGCATCATATTTTTAATAGTGAGAAATCGAAATAAATTCGTCAAAGCATATAGATCGAAGAAATGATTGACAAAATAAAATGACATAATTCTAGTAAAAGTGAACTTATTAGAGAAACTTGAAGTTTCCGAACATGCTGTCTGAACACCTAAAGGCGTATACTTATGTGAAAAGGAAATGAGAAAAATGAATTTGTAAAGTGTAATGCATGAATCCTAATATAGTGAATTTACCAAAGGTCGTGGTGAATACAATCACAAGTCTATATCTTATTATTACGACAATGTATGAAATTTGAAATGTGGTTACAATCAACTCATCTGACATGACTATTACTGTTATCATGAAATATTTAGCCCATGTTTGGTATAAATTAAAATCAATTTTTTAGTAAATTTTGATAAAAATTGATGAAATGTGTGGTTGAAAATTTGTGGACCCCTTAAAATGTGTGTTTAAAATTAATTATTAACTTTAACTTGATATTAAAATCAGAATTTAATTCGAACCAAACATGAGATTAATATACATGAAGCATATAAATTAAGTGATAATATCGTGAGGGAAATAAATATGCGTTATACTTTTTTTTTCCTTAACCAGTGTTTTGTTCCATTAAATTTTTTTAGCAAAGTTTTTAATGAGCCAATTTTTGTAGCACACTCAAAAGAATAATTTATTCTTTTTCCTTTATTATGATTTTCCCAACGAATTTTTCCTATTAAAGTTTTAACGAGACACACTCTTTGGGCACTACAACAAAATGATCTTTTGCAACATTAAAAATGCAACATTTGTTAATTGAGTGTTGCTAAATGGATCTACCTCAATATTTTTATAAGTGAATGTTGTGATTGGTTAATATAATTGAGTTTTGACAACATTATTTAAATAAATGTTGCTAGTGTCGTCTTTTACAATATTTTTTGAATGTTGCAAAAAGTTTTATTTTTTGTAACATTTTTTAAACGTCGTTAAAATCTGATTCTATAGAAATGTTCAGCGTCTATTGCTAAAACACTCAATATATAGTATTTTGCAACGTTTATTGACTGTTGCAAAAAGTTTTAATGGTGCGAAAAGTTTCATTTTTTGCAACTATTTTTAACGTTAAAATTTGGTTTTATAGCAATGTTCAGTGAGTGTTGTTAAAACTCTTAATATATAGCCTTTTGCAACGTTCATTAACTATTGTGAAAATTTTTACTTTTTGCAACGTTTTTTGAATGTTGCGCATTTTTTTGCACGGATTTCCATTTTGAAAATTTTCAAAATCCCATTCTTACTCCCTACTTTTGCCCTCATGGTCTCTCTCAAGTTTCTAATCGGAGCTACAAACCCATTAGAAGTTACCAAGCAAATCCACGATAGAGAGTCAAAATTAATCCCAAATCGAATCAAAGTTATTGCATTTCCTTTCCGATATTTAAAACCCACGCATGATCATCATTCATATGGCCTCCAAAAACTAGAACAAGCCTCATTCGAGTCCTTCACAGGTAAGTTCTTCCTTCATTAATCATTGACAGTTTCCCAATTTTACTTATCTTTAGCTTTATTTTTGTTGGCAAATAATGATATCACTGAGAATTTGCACAATGAATGCTATAAAATGTTATGGTCGAGGCAAGAGTTCGACTTTTTTTCTTAAGACGATAATACCCCGCACTGGTGCTGATGGTATTCCAGCACTCGTCTCTTAAGATACAACAACATCAACTTGTAATAGTAGCACTACAAATTACGAGACCCGGCGTACTCACGTTTTGATCTCTCTAAAAATTGGAGGACTAAAAATGTACAAAAATTAATTTTCGAGGCTGAATTACAAATTATGAATCATGCAGGGACGAATGAATAATTTTAGAAGAATAATAAAATCAGAATTGATTTTAGAGTAAATGAAAATCGGGGTATGGAGATATATTTATAGAAGTTGAAAGGTTGTGTCCAAAAAACACAACGGTCGAAAAGTTGTGTCTTCAACAAACACAAACCGTTTGAACATGCAGTTTAACTATCAACCGTCAACCACCTTTCTAAAAGAATCCATGTGTCACGCACAGAAAATTCGGGGAAAATAATAATATAATTTAAATATATTATTATTTTAAATAATAATAGAATAATATAAATCAAATATTATTTTACTATAAAAAATATATCAGCTTGACTGAAGTCTAAATTCAAGCCCAAGCCCACGACCCGTGACCCGTGCCCAAGCCTAGCTGAGCTGAGCCGACCGGACAAGGGCGACGACGGCGCGTGTGTATGGGCTTTGGCCCAACTTACTAGCATGTAGGTTCTCTCATCTTCAAAGAGTATCGGTACCTCTCGAGGACTAAACTCAAGGTCCAAACTTTAGCAATATAAAGTGATTTATATTCTTTTAGCTTTCCATATAGGATTAGCTCTTTTCCAATTTCCCACCAATTTTTATTCCAATTTATTTCAACTTCAAGTGGTCATCTTTTGGTCTTAATTTCTCATTCATCTTAAATTGGTTTTGAGAAAATAAATACATTACATTAATATACTCATGGAGTAGAACATACTCGGCCAAAGAAATCTTTTGCTTAACTAATGGGACTCACTAAAATAATTGGTCAAAAGTTGGTCAAACCAACTATTAAAAACTAATTTTTCCAACATTCACACACGTGAATGGAAATTAATGCAATAGACTATGCAGACCCTATAGAGAGATCGGATGGAATGTTATCACATCCGAATAAGTACCTTATGGGTTTGAACCTTCCGTAGTAGAATACTATCAGATTTACTTGGCTAATCAGTGAACGCGATATTTTGAACTGTCAGCCGTTGGTGTAAACCAAGACAATAGTATCAACACAATAACTTTTCTAACATTTTCGAGTTCTCACTATTGTGTTCATTTTGACTCTGAACAATTCTTGGATTTCATGAGTGTTTTAGAGAAGTCAAGCTTTTGAAACATTTTCATATAAGCGGCCACACTTCACACTTATATAGGTGATCTCCTATTAAGAGTACATGTCACACCTCACTTAGATAGTCCAAGATATAGGAACCATTAAATATATGACTTAACCTAAAACTTTCTGCAGATAACACTTTCTTATCGTAGGAATATGTAGGAGTTAACTCCGAAGTGCTTCTTTAAATCTTCATAACTTAGTTGTCCCATTGAACCAAATTTTGAGATCTCCAGTCAACAATGTTGGGTAACCATTATAAAGATTCTTGCGTAGTAGGCTTTAAGCTCATTCCCCTTGTTAGACATTATACTTGAACTCTGGCAAGCCTTTGGTAAGTGGATCCGCGAAATTTTCTCTAGACTTTACATAATCTATGGAAATAACACCATTTGAGACCAACTGCTTAATTGTATTAGGGCTTTAACGAATATGTCGAGAGTTACCATTATGCATACTACTTTGTGCTCTACCGATAGTCGACTCACTTTCACAATGTATACTAATTACAGGCACAGGTTTAGGCCAACATGAAATATCATCTAAAAAATTACGAAGTCATTCTGCTTCATCTCCAGCTTTATCTAAAGCGATGAACTCAAATTTCATCGTGGATTGAGTTATACTTGTTTGTTTAGAGGATTTTCAAGATACAACCGCACCACTAATGGTAAAAACATACCCACTAGTGAATTTTGAGTCTTTTGTATCTGATATCCAATTAGCATCACCGTATCCTTCTAATACAGCTGGATATCTAGTATAATGTAATCCAATATTTGAGGTGTATTGTAGATATCTAAGAACCCTTATCAATGCCTTTAATGATCATTATTTGGGTTACTTGTATATTTACTAAATTTGTTCACTGCATATGCAATATCTAGACGAGTACAGTTTGTAATATACATTAGACTGCCTATTATCCGAGAGTACTTTAATTGAGATACAGATTTGCCTTTATATTTGGTCAAATATAGACTTAAGTCTACCAATGTTTTAATTGAACTTTCATAATATATATGAAACTTCTAAGTACAGTCTCAATATAGTGAGATTGAGATAGAACAAGTCCCTCAAATGTTTTAAGGATTTTAATTCCTAATATTATATTTGCAATACTCATATCTTTTATGTCAAAATGTTTTGTCAAAATTTTCTTGGTATTTGTTATGATACTAACCATAATTAGCATATCATCAATATGTAGACATACGGTTGCATATGCATTAGGTGTGGTTTTAATACAAACACATTTATCATATTCGTTAATCTTAAAACTATTTGACACATAATTTTGTCAAATTTAGCATGCCATTATTTTATCGCTTGCTTTAGTCCACATACCGATTTAACGAGCCTACATACATTTTTCTCTTGTACAAGAACAATGAACACTTCGGGTTGTTCCATGCAAATTTCTTTTTCTATCTCACCATTTAAGAAAGCTGTTTTGACATTCATTTGATGAATTTTCAAATTATTCAATACTGCGATTGCAATTAATACTCTAATTGATGTTATCATTGTCACAAGTGAGTATGCATCAAAAAAATCAAGACCTTCTTTTTTGTTTGAATATTTTAGCTACCAATATGGCCTTATATTTATCAACTGATCCATCAGTCTTTAATTTTCTTTTGAAAATTCATTTACAACCTAACGGTTTGTTACCGGTAGGAGATCTACCAACCCACATGTATGATTCTGCATAATAAAATCAATTTCACTATTGATAAGCTCTTTCCAGGATGCAGCTTCTGCACTAGACATTGTTTCATTGAATGTGTTATGTTCATTTTTTAACAAATAAGTTAAAAAATCTGGACCAAAAGATGTAGATGTTTTGGTCATTTTGCACTTTATCGCTTTTATGATTTCCAATTGCAGTATCATAAGTTCGTTTGTGCGAACTTTTCTTTTAGAGTACGATTTTTACGTTCCGCAATATCGTTCGACTGAGGTGAATAAGAAGCTGTAGTTTGATAAATAATCTTAAAATCTGAACAAAATTCTTCAAACGGTGCTCCATATTCCCACATCTGCCACTACGAACAACTTTTATTCGTTTATTTAGTTGATTCTCATCCTCATTCTTGAACTGTTTAAATGCTTCTAAGGTCTTGTCTTTACTACTTACCAAATAGACATAACAAAAAGTAATAAATTACTTTTTATCTCCTCTAGTTTGCACAAACTTTAAATCACAAATATCACTGTAAATTAGTTCTAGAGGATTCGAATTCCTTTCAACTGAATGAAGCAGTGTTTTAGCTAATTTAACATTTACACATGTTTCGCACCGATGATTTTGATCAGAGGAAATAGAAGGCAATAAATTTAAACTTACTAATTTACGTAAAGTATTAATATTTACAAATCCTAACATATCATACCATAAGTTAAAAGACTCAATCAAGTAAATAGAAGATTTATTTTTATTAATATCAAAATCACAAAGTACGGACATTACATTCATTTTGAATAGCCCATTGGCTAAGTACCATTTGCCTAGAAATATACCATTTTTGGTGAGTACAAACTTATCAGATTCAAATACTAGTCTAAACTCATTCTTACTTAACAAAGCTCAAGATATCAAATACTAGCACATCAATGTGTTATTTTTTTCCCTGATGTCATCTTCAGCACTATTTTACCTAGACCAACAAGTTTTGATGTTGCCGAGTTGCCCATGAATAGTTGTCATCCATTGATAGGAGTGTAAGATAAAAACATCTCATTATCAGCACAAACATAACGAGTAGTGCTAGTATTTACGAACCATTCATTCGGATTGTCCACCATGTTTGCTTCAAATACAACAGTTGAGAGCATTAGTTCAGGTACACCGTTAGAAAATCTATCTTTCTCGATAAAGTGTACTTGGTCCTTTTTGTTTTGTTTTTTCTGCCGGCAATCCTTTACAATGTGACTAGGCTTACCGCAGTTATAGTAATCTCATTTGAATTTTTTGGCCTTGCTATTTTGCTTGTCATTACCCGAATGCTTCATTTTCTTGCTAGTATTTGGCTCTACCAAATTGACTTTAGCCTCAATTTGCAGCTTTCCAGATTTTATTCCGAATTGTGATTATTTTCCTCAATTCTTAATCTTACAATCAGATCTTCAAGTCCCATTTTCTTGTGTTTATGTTTCAGGTAGTTCTTGAAATCTTTCCACATTAATAGTAATTTTTCGATAATCGCAGCGACCTGAAATGACTCACAGAGCTTCATACCTTCAGCATATATATCTTGTAAGATGATTAGTAGCTCTTGTACTTGATTCATTACTGTTTTAGAATCTACCATTTTGAAGTCCAGAAATTTGACTACAACGAATTTCTTTAATCCGACGTCTTCTGTTTTGTACTTCTTTTCCAATGACTCTCACATTAATTTAGCTGTCTTGACTGAACAGTATACACTGTATAGTGTATTGTCAAGACAATTGAGGATATAGTTCCTGCACAAAAAGTCACTATGACTCCATCCATCTCGTTTGAGAATTTGTTTCATCCTCCTCAACAATTGGAGCATCTTCACTAAATTTTTTTGTCAAATTTAGAGTCGTAAGATAAAATAACATTTTCTATTGCCATCCCTTAAAATCCACACCCTTAAATTTTTTTGATTTCTTCTCGTGAACATTATTAGAGGGTACGACATATACATTATTACTTGTCATTATCGTCTTAAGATTGTTGACGAATAATGATATCATCGAGAATTTGATTTGGGCAACGTCGTGCACAATGAATGCTATAAAATGTTAATGGTCGATGCAAGAGTTAGACTATTTTTCCTTAAGACGATAATGCCCCGTACTGGTGTAATTGTATTCCGGCACTCGTCTCTCAAAATACAATGACTTCGACTTGTAATACTAGCACTACAAATTACAAGACTTGATGACCCTACTCACTTTTTGATCTCTCTAAAAATTGGAGGACTAAAAGTGCACGAAAATAATTTTCGAGGTTGAATTGCAAAATATGAATAATGCAGGGACGAATGAATAGTTTTTGGAAGAATAATAAAATCAGAATTGATTTTGGAGTGAATGAAAATCGGGGTATGGGGGCCTATTTATAGAAGTTGAAAGGTTGTGTCCAAATGACACAAGTGTCGAAAAGTTGTAATTTCAATAGATACAAACCGTTTGGACAGACAGTTTAACTGTCAACTGTCAATCGCCATTCTAGAAGAATCCACATGTCATGCACAAAAAATACGAGAAAAAATAATATAAATTAAATATATTATTATTTTAANTAGCATGTAGGTTCTCTCCCCTTCAAAGACTGTTAGTATGTAGGTTCTCTCCCATTCAAAGACTATTGGTGCTCCTTGGGGCTCAAACACATGTCCCAAACTTGAACAATATAAAATGATTTATATTCTTCTAACTTTTCTATATGGGATTGGCTCTTTTTCAATTTCCCACCAATTTTTATTCCAATTTATTTTAACTTCAAGTGGTCATCTTTTGATATTAATTTCTCATTCACCCGAAATTGATTTTGAAAAAATAAATACATTCCATTAATCTACTCATGGAGTAGAAAACTATGCCGAAAAAATCTTTTGTCCAACTAACGGGACCCACTAAAACAATTGGTCAAAAGTTGGTCAAACCAACTAATAAAAACCAATTTTTCCAACAATTTTTTCTTTGAGTATCTGATGAGCTATTGAATTTATTTTTCATTTTTTTAGGATTAGCACATGTAATAGGAAGAGGTATAGGGATCTGACTACATTTCAGAAAAAAAATCCCGTTCTTAATTTTAAAATAGAAGTCGCGAATCTGCCTTTAGTTGAAAAAATTGCCCAAACAATTTCCTTTTTTGCTCTGGGAGAACTACAACAGGGTAATTTTTTTTCTTATTATGATGTTTTTATTTGTTTATCTGTATTTGCCTAATTTTCCAGAGCAAGTATATTGTCGACGAGGTTCAGGTAGATAAGCAACGCAGGATAGGGAACATGAAAATGCCAGCGAATATTACACTAACCAGGCAAGCATTTTCTGTAGTTAATGGGGCCCAAGATTGTCCCAAACTGCCGGACCACCTAGCACTGCTAGTTCTGATTGTGGTGTAATTGAGTTCACCAAAGAAAAATAAATGTAACTGCAAGGTAAGTAAAAGTATGGAGTCTGGTTTTTGGTTATTTCTGGGCTGCATTTTCTTCTGAGATGATTGTCTCTGGAAATTAGATCAAGTGAGGATGAGTTTTCTGCTTGAGTGTTTTGCTAGGATTAAATTTGTTGAGCTTTTGATGTTCTACCACGAAAAAGGTGAGCAAATGACTGAGTGCATTAAAAAGCTCAAACAATGCATCAGGTGGTTCCAGCAACTTGAAGGAAATCTTGTTACAGAACAAGAGGAACTAAAGAATTTGTTGGAATTAGCAGAGAAGAAATATAATGATATGGGTATCATGGTATGGGTTATTTGTTGATATAGTCATCATTGCTTCGGGCTAACAAAGAAATGCTATAAGTCGAATTTCTAACATGCAATAACCTTATTTCCTCACTCTCAGAGTCGCTGATGAAGGCAAAGGAAGAAGAGTTAAATTCAATGATTATGGAGTTGAGAAAGAATCTGGAAGTGCTACAGGAGAAGTTTACAAAGGAGGAACTGGATAAATTGGTAAGATGCACATTGATGAGCCAAGTGTTGTTGTTTTGGAGGCTATTGTTTTGTGTATTCGCGAAGAACTAAATTGTTTAATTCAATCATTAGGAAGCAGTGGAGTCTTCGGCAAGAGAGAGATGCTAGACTACCTGTACAGAGAATGCAGGCATCCCTTTCAGAAGAGCTAAATAGAACTCAACAAGACAGCTCTAGTGCCAACCAGAAGGTAAAGAGACAAGACAAATAACCGAAATTATGTTTCACAATAGTTTCTATAAAATGATCTGCTGAAAACTGTAACCTTTGGTCTTTGTTTGGCTTGTGCAGATACAGTCACTTAATGATATGTACAAGCGGTTGCAGGAGTATAACACGAGTTTACAACAATATAATAGCAGACTTCAGTCTGAACTTGCCTCAACAAATGAGACACTTAAAACTAGTTGAGAAAGAGAAGGCGGGAGTGGTGGAAAACCTGAGCACTTTGAGGGGACACTATACATCTTTGCAGGAGCAGCTAACTTCATCAAGAGTGTGTATTATCTTTTTGTTTTGACTTGGTGGACAACTCTCAACACTTGTTACGCACTCATCACATGATTAATATATGAGACCATTATGTGTTTTTCCAGGAGAAAGGATGATTTATTTCTACATTTATGCCTTTATATGCTTTCTAGGAGACTGCTCTTATCTATTTGTTACCTTTGAATCTTATTTTTAGCATAGTTAGAGTTTGTTCGCTGAAAATACACCGCAAGCGTACGGGTCGAGATCAAGTAATAAAATGGACTTTTTGAGTTCGAGTCGATCTCTCGAAGAGTGTTATTTCAATTACAAAAGTATTTATTCAAATTAACGATAACGACACACACAATTAGAACTTTTGAAAATTGAATAATAAAAAAAAGATAAATGATTTTGATTAAAATTTAAAATAATAATTTAAAATGTAGTAAGATTTTGATTTAATCGAGGTTGGAATTTACGATGTCGCTTAACCTTTTGTTTCATTATTATCAAACCAATGATGCGTAGATGCAAATTACAAAAATACAAAGTTAGACCCGATTCTCCAATTTTAGTCAATAACTTCTCTCGAGTGAAATTAACTCTAATTGATTAAGTTATCCACGATATCTCTATGTTGATAAAAAAAAAAAACTTAACCAATTGCATTAAATTTTTGTGAAAATAACTCAAATGGTCACCTGGGGTAGGTGTATATCTCTACATCACTTAAACGCGCATAGTATACTATACAAACCTAGGGTATTAATTATTTTGATCTAGTAAGTGCAACAATTTCTCAATAATTGCCCAAACCACCTAACCACATCATCTATTGATCAAGTAAATGAAGTATAATCAAACACAATAATTAATACACCATGATTTTGATAAAATAGACACCATTCAATACATATGTAGATATTAATGAAATTAGGTTAAGTTATATCATAAATTCCAACACAACACACTTAGCTAATTATACAAATATGATAACAAAGGAGATGTTGTATACAATACATTACAAACATTGGAAAATAATTGAGAGAATACAAAATTAAAGATACAACCCTTTTTTAGTGTGGCTTTAAATTCCTCCAATGGTTTCTCCAAGTTTTCTTGATGATATCTCTTTGTTGCTATGTAATTTTTTTCCCAAAATGAACCAAGAACAAAACAAAAGAAAGAAAATGGAAGAAAGGAAAAAAATAGATAGAATTTTCGTGCGCGAGAGAGAGAGAGAGAGAGAGAGAGATGATATTGTGATGGATATTATGATAAACAAAAAAAAAAATATCCCCAAAATATCTACCAATTAACTATTCAAATTAATGCAAAAGCTATAACTTAACTAAGAAGTAAGCTTAGTTAAGTATATAAAAATAAAAGTAAAATCTAACTTTGACCCAAGAAAGATAAATTTCACTCCAAGTCCTCTAACTTTCTAGCTTGTGCACTTTGATCCACAGCTTCACAAATTTGTACTATTTTAGTCCATTTTCTTCTCCTTTCGCCTCATTCACTTCTTGTCGGGGTTTTGGTCTACAAAAGCAGTTTACACAATTATGTATAAAAATCTACTCAATTTCGTCAATAATAAACTCTCAAAAAGTGCATAATAAGTGTGTAAAAACACACTTATCAGAGTTTAATAATATAAATCTTGAAATTTTCATTTCTCCCGAAATTTCTCTAAATTTTGAACTACTGGTTTCTATTTTTATTTTTTGTTTTTCTTTCTAATTCGTTACCTCTTTTACCATATTGTTGTGTAAATATGCATGGACTGAATGACAGAATTAGGATGAGGTGAATAATTTGAGTAAATGTATGCTTCTCCAAATTTTGAACTACTGGTCTGTTTTAATTCACTATCTCTTTAACCATACTGCTGTATGAATATGCATGATTCAATGGGAGAACTTGCAACGTAAAATGAAAATGACAGGAAAATGTCAGTAAAGCTAAGTAATATTTCTTTTCTTTTTTAGTTTGTGTGAACTAAGTGCAAATATGTGAAGTTCCAGTCTTATCTTATTATTGAACTGAAATGGTAGTTGATTTGTTAACTTACCCCTTGTTTGATGCCCATTAGGATGCGAGGACAAAGAAGGGGGTTGGGAGAGTGGAGTTCGATCCATTATCTTATATCATTTGGTCCTTTATCTGCATAGATCACTTCATTAGGATGAGAGGACAAAGAAGGGTGTTGGGAGAGTAGAGTTCGATCTGTGTGTTATTTGACCCCATTTTATGTGAGTTTATGGAAAGTTTGCCAAGTACTATCGTTCCCTTTCCCCAGGTGAATGAGTAAGTTGATATTCTCATAGGTCCACTTCAAAGCATTAACTTCATGCGTGTTTTTCGTGTAAAGATAATATATTTCTTGATGTACTTTTGAATTGCATGCTAACTATATCCTTATTATTTTTGTGATATGCAGGGAGTTAGATTATTTTTGGGATGGCTAAATTGTTGGTCACAGAAGTAAACTTCGATATGAATCGAATGTTTTGTAATATTTTAATCATTTTTTTTAAATATTAGTTTATATTTTTCACATATTGCTATATAAATTTTTGAGCAGGTTAATGATGCTAGCATTATTTAGATTAACTCTACATTTCGGCATATTTTATTGAATCATATTCACTATTTTTGTTTATTAGAACTATGTACAATTTGATTACATATGACTAATGTGTACTATTTTGTTTTGTAATTATTATATATTTGTTGGTAATCAAATAGATAAATATTTTTTAAAAATTAAATTAATTACGTAAATTTTTTAAAAAAATGTAAAATGACCTACAACAACGGTCAAAAAATGTTGCAAAAAAGAAGGATATAAGCATAAACAACATTAAAAAAAACTTTGCAAAACGACCATTGGTAACATTTAAAAAACTGTTGCAAAAATGTTATGTCAACACTCAAAAAAATTGCAAAAAAATTATTAGCAACATTCAAAAAACGTTTCAAAAAATTATTAGCAACGTTAAAAAAATGTTGCCGTATCCTTCTACTCTATGACAATATCGAGATTTGCAACATACGTCCGAATGTTGCAAAAGGTCTTCGACAAAAACTTTTTTTGTTGTAGTGGTGTAATGATGTTTATAACTTACAAAATATTTACCCTCAAAATAACACTCTTATATATTACAAATTGTGTACGATTTTCGAAGAAAGCAACAATACAGTCTTTTTTTAATAGATCACCATGTGACTAAAGACAAACAAAGATTAACAAATATCATCTATGAAAATATTGCTTGAAGACTATAACAAGACAATATAAAATAAATTTCACCAGAATTACAATATTGAACACATTGGCGTATAAGATATGGATAACTCGATAAAAGAATTTTTATTTATTAAAATTAGGAAAGCAACTGCACTCTATTTCTTTAGTTCAAGTTTTGTTCCAATGAATTTTCTTAACAAGATTTTAACGAGATAAACACTTTATAATGTATCATTCGATGAAGAGCGTTGTAAATTATATATTTATTAGTGAATGATATTTATACCCCCTACAATCCAAATTATTATTACTATTGTATCCCTAATATTTATCTATAAATTTAGTATTTTGGTTCTCAATGAAATACACTTTAAGTCTTTTGGCCTCTATATTTTCTTCTCTCTTTTAAATTTTTTCTCTAGTTTGTTATAGATTTTTAGTATATTTTGATAAAAAAAAATGATGAAATTTGTGAATCTTATAAAATATGTGAATAAAAATGAATTTAAATAAAATAAATTTCAAAAAATTGGGGAAAAGAGTTATTTAGAAGATTGAATAAGTCAATTATGAGTTTTTGGGTTCGCATAGGAACTTCATAAGTTGAGATGATAAAAAAAACCCGTTAAATCCGGTACTCGTAGAGCCTGGTCCAAATGGAGTGGAGATTACTCGCTTAATCAAATATTCGAGTCGGGACAGGGTGGGGGACTTCGCCCCTGGGCGGGTACGGGTAACAAAGCCCCGTTCCGTTTAATTTTTAATTTTTTTAGAATTTAATATTTAGAAAGAAAAATTTTACAAAATTTCATTAATTCTAATAGAATATGACAAATAAAATAATATAAGGAATATGAAAAATAATAAAAGTCTTAGTTTACAAAATATATTTGAATAATTTAACTTTTATAAATAAATAAATATATTATTGTTTCTCTTTAATGAACGGAGACAGTAAAATGAATTAATATATAAAAATTAAACAGATAGTAAATGGACAATGGCCCTATTTCGCCCTTCTTAAACGGGTAATGGGGTGGGGTAAGGTGAGGTTGCCCCAACTTCGACCCTCCCGATGTCATCCTCATTCATGAGTTTTTCGATCTCATTTTCTTTTTCAATTTCCATAACAATTTCGATCAATATAAATCACGATACTTCAACCCTTAAACTAATCAAATAATTGAATTCCGAGTTGAATCACAGACAAAAGATTCTATTTTATCTTTAAGCAAATTTTTCTTCTAAGGTATGCTACATTGTCAAAGATTTTTATAGATAACAAATTTATACTTGGCAAATTGAGGATTTTGCTTGGGTGTACAGATGGGGGTTCAACAGAACCCCGACAGACACTCCTCTACAAAAAAATAAAAAAATTACCCCACCCTTTCTCATGTGAGTGTCTGTGGGCTTCTGTTGAATCCCCATCTGTATAACAAGCAAAACCCAATGTACAAGCATCGTTTTGGCCCCATTATTTCACGTACGAGAGAAAAAGTACTTTTTGATAATATTTTATATGGTTGATGTATCAGGCGTACAGTCAGACGGTAGTGCCTTCATTCATCCAGCTCCGCCACTTACCTCCGCCGCAGCAAAAGAAGAATCTATTTTAATCTTTACGAAGGAATACAGTTTTCTTTTTGAGAAGAAAAAAAGAATTTATCTCGGTTTAATCCTAGACTGAAATGTGTAGGAACCACCATGGGTTCAGCGTCATCAATTGAAAAACCCCGAAAGGGAAATCCAGAGTTAGGGCTTAAGAATCCAGAATCGACCCCGATTGATCCGATCAATGATCAGAGTGGTGTAAAGGAGGTTTCTGATTCCGAAAATGCCCCTGGGGAGAAGAGTGATTTACCAAAGGGTATTGAAGAAGAGGTGAAGGAGAAGGCTGTTGAAGAGGAAGAGGTGAAACTGAGGGATACCATTGAGGGAGATATTCATCAACTGACTTTGGAGCAGGCAGAAATTGAGGCGGCCCGGGAGAAGGGTCCTGGGCTTAATGGTGATTTTAAGGAAGGGAATGAGATAAAAAACGTGAAAAATGAGGCGGACCGGAAGGAAGGTCATGGGCTTAATGGTGATTGTAAGAAAGGGAACGAGGTAAAAACTGCGGAAAATGAGGACGCTGATGAAGAAAAAGAGGTAAAATATGCGCTAAATGAGAATAATGATGAAGAAAAAGATGGACAGGATGTGCAGAATTGGAAGGAGGAAGATAGAAATGAGGGTTATGATGAGAATGAGAGTAGTGATGCAAAGGTCGAGGGAAAAGGAGAGTCGGGGAAGGTGACGGGGAAGGGAGGGGGGAATAGAAAGTTTAATACTAGGCGGTTTCAGTATCCGCTGAGACCCGATGCAAAGGGCTGTTCGTTGTATATGAAAACAGGGTCATGTAAATTCGGATCAGGTTGCAAGTTTAATCACCCTCCCAGAAGAAAGAATCAGGTTTATATATACATCTAGATGCGTAAATTAGCTCATGCATTAGTGAATGAGTGTTTTTTGCTAAAGGATTTGCTTTTTTGAATTTTTTTCCATCAGTTGGTTTTGATTGAATGATGCTGATATGATTTTTCTGTGAATAAATTGGTTAATTTAACAGAATAAAAAGGTCTGTCCAGATATTGTGTCTTTAGTTTATTTTTTCTTGATATATTGGTTGGACATAATGGTTTCGGTGCAAGTGTTTGCTCGTAATTGAAATTAACGAAAAATAAGGAATGACTTAGATAAGTCATCACTGTTAACCCTTTAATCAAGTATTTAGCATTTATAACTTGAGTTGATTTGAATTATTGGAAGATAGAATCCAGTGCACATATATAGATGCTCACACAAGTGTGCTTGAGGGCATGCACGGGAGTCATTTGATTGATCAGAAGTAGTTGAATTTCTTAGAATGTAGTAAGATGTGGTTGATTTTATCGGTGCGTACATTGTATCATCTTCTTTGTTTTGATTTCTCTTTATTATATAGGTTCAAGTACTAGATTGGTAAAAATGGCTTCTTTTGCTGCTGAAAATAATGACGCTAAAGGAGTGATTTTAATCACTTTTTACTGGATAATGCCCATGATTGCAATCAGTTTTGGCGATCAATGACTGTGTTTTTGAGATCGAGTTGGTAAAATTATCTGCAATTGGATTGTGTGTTTGTTGACTGTTCCAGAAGGTAAAGATTACATTTATATAAATAAATGTAAATTTTGAAGAATCATGACATCTGTAGACATCTGCGTGTTTGTGTATGCATGAATGCATGTCTTTTCTGATCGATCAAATGCTATAATAAATTCCTTCATGTCTTGCAGCATCTCATTTTTATATTCCCTGACCATGATCTGTGATGCACATGCTACATTGGTTCAAAATTTTGCATCCTAGTGTCTTCTCATGCAATATATGAACTGAAAATGAATTTGTTTCATTAACATTCATGTTTTGTAACTAAATATAATGAATTTGTTAAAATTCATTGATTAATTAAATATTCTGTCTTATCGTGGAATTTAGCTTTGTATAGTTATTTATTATGAAATCAAGGAAATATTGAGGGTTACATTGACTTTATATTTTCTTTTATTCATCTATGCATTTTCTTTTGAAGGATGTTAAGGAGAGACCAAAGGGAGGGGAAGGAAACCTACAAAGGGCTGGACAGATTGAATGCAAGGTCATTATCAAATCTGTTGTTCTCTTTTGGGTTTTGGTCATCAAATATGTTTATCTATGAATGTTTGTGATCTTATTTCCTTCAAGCAATTTTGTTGACACGCACTGTAACGTAGATTTGCCTGCTGTGGTTGCTTCTCAGTATCAACTTGACATAATAATAATAATATGTAATGGGGAATGATTTGTATCAATGCAGGAAGTCTAACCCCGCAAATAAGAGTATGACTCGAGATTTGAATATCCATTGTAAAAAAAACAAAAAAGACCGATGGAGTTATTTTGACATTATTGCTTTCTCTTCTGAAATATAAGAAAGAAATAAGTGGATGCGTTAAGTATGTTTATTAGTGATAAAAATTAAATGAGACTAGGTCTAAATATAATAGAAGAAAAACTGGAATTGCTGGAATTAAAGAGAACCAAATAAGAAGAGTAGTAAAAATCAAGTGGGTAGTGAAGAGAGAATGGATTACCCCCATACACGGGTTGAGCAAAATCATAGTAGTCCCAAATTTTCTCACAGTATTTATAAATCTAAAAGATTTCCTCGACAATACACTAGGACTTCGAATAGGGAAGTGTTATTAATTTTTTTTTTAAAGACTAATCCTAGATGACTGAGAATTTCAAATAAAATTTAAATAGCAGCAAAAATCCAAACTGAAGACTCAAGGTAAAAAAATAAATCCAGATCTGTAAATTTACCAAAAATATTTTTGACCCATAACTTTGATGAATATAAGAGAACTTAAGGACTCTAAAACATAATATCGCGTAATTAATAAAATTATAGCCTTTTTACTGAGATAAAACTTGGCATAAATTTCAGCCTATGCTTCATCATATATGCTCTCCATCCTTCATGTCTCAAAATGAAGTTTGGCATTTTCCCTTAGCATATTTTCTGCATCGTTCTCACGTGTACTTGAGGAAACTGGTATTCATTTTGAAGTTTGACAGTGTAATAAATCTCAGCCGCTCATGTTGTCTTCCTTGAGGCTTGAAATATGTGAACTCCTTTGACTTCATAAAATTCAATGAAGAATTTAGTGAGGAACTCTCTCATTGACAAGCTCAAAACTGTCCGCAAGAACACAATCACTTAGTTGGTGGCCTTTCTGGATATATCTGTCCTCCTCCTACATAAATGTCAGAGATGACTCCTGTCTAATGAGCCCGTTATCCATGAAAACATTTACCAATGTTGAAGATATAAATATGAGCAAATACATTCTTGCCCATACTTACAACTAGAATTTTTAATGAGGTGGTTCAACGTGATATCGTTACCATTCGATAAAAAAATGAATAGGGCATGAATGTGAGTGGTGGGTGTTGAAGATATAAATATTAAATAAATGATTTTCTCCCATCTCTAAGAATGCAAGCATTTAGATGATGAGGTTCAACAACAACTAATCTGTCGAGGGAGGATAGGTTTTGCCGGTCCTATACTAGTACACACTTCAAATAGAACTAAAAGATTACTTCAGAAACAAGGACTAAGTTTCAGCCTAAGATTTTGATCCTATTGTACGTGTAAAATATTAAATTTGAGCTTCTTTCGTTATTTTCGGATGTGCCTTTAATATTTTTTCTTTTTTTCCTTTTTACTTTGAAGAGTCTTTGGATGATGGGTATAACAAAGATGCAAATATATTCATTTACTAAGGTGTTTGTCATGTTTCTCCTGTCCATACTGGTTTCTAGTTTCCCTTTGTGTTTTTCCCCCCTGAAGGCGAAGCATGTTGTCCTTTCAAAAAGTAAAGCTCTTCATATCCAATTTTGTTATCATTTTAGATGGAGCTTCAATGCTAAGTGTTATTCAAGCTTAACTTCAGTGATAAACCACTGGTAGCTGTTTTATCTGATGCTACTTCTACTTGAACTCTTGGCAGTATTACCTGACATCAGGGGGATGCAAGTATGGAAAGGATTGTAAATACTATCATGGCACAGGCAAAATTTCAATATCATCCCCTGTTTTGGAGTTCAACTTTCTAGGTCTGCCAATTCGACCGGTATAGTCTCCTTGTACAGTCCAAAATTTCCCTTTATGTATTTCAGTTTAAAATTTCTTTCAATGTAGGGTTTGGTTGGATTCAAATCTATTGATAGTTTCTCTAATCAAATTAAACAAGGCCATGACTTTGACAAAAAAAAAAAAAAAACAAAGATTTGGATGTAACTGTTTTCTATAGACAAGAAACAAGATTCCAGCCTAATTTGGCAGCAGTGCTGCAGTAACAGCAAACTAAAGCTCATTCCTAATAAATTTGGGATAAGCTACATGAATTCTTTTTAGCCCATTCAACCAACAATAGTTCTCATAACCAAACAAATTTCTTCAATGATTTATAAATTATTTATTCTGCTGTTCCAAAAAAAAAAAAATGGGTTTTTCTTTTGTCACAGGGAGAAAAAGAGTGTCCCTACTACATGAGCAATGGATCCTGCAAGTATGGATCGAACTGCAGGCTTCATCATCCTGAACCTACTGCAGAGCCTGGAGGTGATCCCCCATCTGGATATAGCAATGGTGGATCTCTTCCACCACAAGGTTTTTCCTCGTCATCCACCTCTTGGTCTTCACCAAGGGCATTGAATGAAACTGCACCTTTTGTACCGCCAATGCTTCCTACAACCCAAGTTGTACCTTCTCCAAATCCAGAATGGAATGGATATCAGGTATTTGTTATCTTTTCATTGTTTCAGATTACCTTATGGATCATTGTTGTAGATATTGTATTCTTATAATTCTTTGTGTTGCGTGTTTGTGGCACTTGAATATATTTTCTTCCGTAGGCTACATTTCCACGATTAGTCAAAAGTCCTTTCTTCTTCTAATTGTTATAGGATCTCAGTAAAATATGTTACAGAGGTAGACCAAAATTAACACTACATGTTATGGTTGCGAAGATCTAGTTGAATTGGACCTTCCGTTATACATAGTAACGAACCACAATAGAGAAAAAAATATTCATGTATCAGACTCCAGGGAATAAGGCTCAGCTGCTTCTTGTATTCAATTTACGTGATAGTTATTATTAAGAGATTGTAATGCTTCTATTTTTGTCTATACGTCCCGATGCATATTTAACCTACAACTAGATAACATATTCAGTTGACATAATGAAAACAATACTTGGCATAGGAGATTTGATTGTTAATTGCAATACACTTGTAAGTGATGCTTTCATCTGTCCTTTTCCACTGTTACCCTCCTTGTACCACGTTACCACGCTATTCTACACAAACTTTACTGGCTAATGAGTTAATTTCACTTCAAAGTGTGACTTATCAGATACATGCTTCTTGTGCTCTCATCTGTTCCTTTTCTTTTTGGGTTATTGAGGCTGCATCCTACCCAACATCAGAGAGGAGCTTACCTACACCTCAAGCATTTTCCATGAACAAGATACCGACGGATATGAACTTCCTAATTCAACATCAAGAGGAGATGGTAATCGAAGACTATCCAGAGCGTCCTGGTGAACCAGAATGCAGTTTCTTCTTAAAAACTGGAGATCGCAAATATAAGTCGAATAGCAAAGTTCACCAGACAAAGAAACGCATCTCAAAGCCAAAAGCAAACCAGTGTTCTCTAAATGACAAAGGCTTTCCCCTTAGACCTGTAAGTTTATTTGTCTACAAGTTCATAAAGTATGTAATTATAACATTTACGTAGTATGTGAAGAATGTCATTCTTCATAATGCAGGATCAGCCCATCTGTACACACTACCATCGGTTTGGAATTTGCAAGCATGGATCCGGCTGCAAATACAATCATCCTGCTAACTTTGCTATCTCACAGCCACCTTATGACCGGCCTCCATTCAACTCTCAAAACTCCTGATGGGGTGGGAATCGTCGCTATGAAAGGAAATGGAATGGGATCTTCAATGTAGCATTCTAAGATTATCGTTACATTTCTCTAGTTTCTAGGTTAAAATGACCAGGAGTCAAACAACCTATCGAAGTTTCCGCTTGATTTTTGTATATATCTGAACTACTGGAGTTAAAGAGACTGGGCTTCATGTTTTATCTTTGTTCTGTTTTCTTGAAAGCTCAAGCAGAGGATCACAGGATAGAGTGCTCGGTTTATGTGGCTCATTTCGTTCTTTATTTGATTGTCATTCCTTTGCGCATGTTTGGTAGGCAATGCAGGTTTTTTTCTTTTTATTATCCAATTCTTCTATATGTTACAAACATCATTTAATGAATGTCAAATCATCAATTTTTAGTGAAATTTGATAGTTGCCTTCATTAAATCAAATTAAAATGTAATTACCTTATAAAATTAAGTTGCAATTACCAACTTAAAATCATATTAATGTTAAGTTACCCCGATTAAAATATCTAAAATGAAATATACCTATCTACTGTGAACCCTACTATGCAAATCATGTCTAACCGTGCCAACTGAACGTGTATTTTGTCATTCGAGCTTTTATGTAACTTCGCTATATTTTAGGATATTTTACTGTACAACCTACATAGATCACATTAAACCAGATCAAGTACAAGACAAAAAGTCTAGTATTAGTCTCCACACAATAATATACAATGAATGATTATGGTGCCCTTTATGTACACTAAGAACAACCCTACAATGAATATGTTGTGTTTTTTTATATCGCAAATGTATGATATCGTAACAAATTTTTCCAACTCATATTTGATAGAAAATTAATGATATTTAGTCCCACTGATATTACAATCTCAGTTTAGGTGGCATTAATTTTACCTATCATTTAATGACACATTAACGCCATCTAGACTGGAGTTGTAACCCCAGTGGGGCTACATATTATTATTAATTGGATATTCAAAAATGTGATGAATATTATGATATAATAATTTCATCTATTGATCACCGTAATTCTTAATTCAAGATTCATTGTAGTGTTCGATCGAATTTTTCTATTGTATTCAATTTACCCCTCTCGAGTTCTCATTGAGTATTTAACTAATTAAATTTCATCTCTATGTGAATCAACTTTAGTTAAACGAAACACTAAGAATTCATGTTATGAACAATAATTAGTATATGTATTTCTATACGTTATACTAATTTACCGAATTTTACTATATGGTCTAAATCTCAAACTCAACTCTCGATTCGTAAAAAAATCACATAATCATCAAATTAGTAATAAAGTAATTTAATGCATTAAATTCATAGTAAAACCAACACATAAAAAAAAATCACAGAAATTTTGAATAGAAAAATAAAGTATCACAAGTCGACTACATTATATTTCCTAGTATGAAAATTAATTACTCACAGTGTAAAAATAAAAAGACACAAAAATGGAACGATATCACCAAAATTAACGAAACATGAAACTACTCGTGTATTTCTCTCTCTGTATTTTTTCTTTTTCTTCCCTTTCTGGCTTCTGCTGGCACCCTTTTCTTTCTCTCTCCTCTTTCTTTTCTTTTCTTCTTTTTTTCCCCTTGCTTCAGTCGCCGTCTTCTTTTTCATTTTTATGTACATTTTTTCCTTTTTCCTTTGCGTCTCCTCCTCCTCCTCCTCCTCCTCCTCTATATATATATATATATATATATATATATATATATATTCAACCACGTTAATTTCCAATTAAAATTTTATTTAAAAGATAATTAAATATCATGATTTAATTGTCTGTCTTCAAACAAAATTAAAACCTAATAAACAATGTTAATTACCTAATTAGTGGCCAATCAATCAAATAAAGCAACAAGATTTAGCTAGCTAACCTATCTTTTTATCTCAGGGTTGAAATCATAATATCAAATCTATGCACAACTTCAAAAGCATAATACAGAAATTAAAATTCACTTTTCTAATGTAAAATCGACGTGTATATGAAGAATTAAACATAGTATTATGAATTCATAAGTTGTTCAATTCCCGACCCTCAATCGTTAAATATGTTCTTTCATCTCTCGTAAGATTCACACACCTCCAAACTTATTTTTTTCATTCTTTTCTAATGTGTGAACTAATATTGGATTTTTTTACTATCCTCACCTATCTAGTTTGGCAAAATTTCATCAATTGCAATTCAACATTTCAATAAACAAAGATTATCCATTAAGTTTAATTGTTTCAATATCTAGTACTTAACTAAACTAACAATCTTTTATCAAAAAGTCAAGTTTTCTTAAACAAGTGTTTAAAACTTAATCAAAGCATTTTGTGTGTCTTCTATTTCATACACCTACTTTTTTCTGATTTTTTTTTGTTCAACAAATTTTTTTCTTTATTTAAAGTATTCTCTCCCTTAAACTTTCTAAATTACCAATGTAACAAGTTTTCGACCAATGACTCTCAAGTCAGATAATTATAGAGCACCAAGTTTTAAAGATCATTGCAGATTTAATTGCTCAAATCATAAAGGTTACGAAAAGAAATTTTCAAATAAATTATTTTTTATGTCTTAATTAGTGCAATATCCATCACTTAACACCAATTCAAGCAAATTGACTTTTAACTTGAGATTTTCACTAAATTGCATCATATTGATCTTAGACAATCCATACAAGATTTTTAATTTCACACATGGAATCCTAAATTTAGTTCAAAAATGTAAAATTTAGTGGTTTTGAGTTTAACATCTATGGTCAATTATTTCAACATATCTAATTATGAAATCAACTCATTCTTACACAATACTTAATTTAATTCATGTGCTCAATATTTATTAAATTTTACATGGAAAAGTAAAAATTAATCTAAGCATTCAACTTATTCACCATTCATGGATCAATTCATGAGTCAATATATTCGTTATTGCCAGCCATGACAACTAACTCACACAAGCACACAAAAAGAAAATATATATTTTTATTATTTTATTTATTTAATATTTTTTTACTAAAACAATAATATCGCACAAAAACACATAAAAAAATGAAAACTCATGTTTTTCACTCTCAAACTTAAACTAGATATTGTCCTCAATATCTTTAATTCTAAATCCGCATATAAAAGGTTGGGGAAGAAAGTGAAGAAAAGACTCTCCTGATATGACTTATAATTCAAAGGCTAGCTTTCTTATTACTCATGTTGACTCCTTAATAAATATTGGTTTAAATGCTCTGCGACGTCGTATTCTTGAAAAATCAAATAAAGTATTGAGATAAAATAACTGGAACAAGTGTTATTTAGCTCTAACATCTAATAAATCAACATTTCGAAGACCTAAGGAAAAATTGAGTATGGATAATGAGTCACAAAAAAATTTAAAATAAACTAAACTATCTTAAAACTCAAAAACAGAATAAATAACAAGGAAAAAAAGCTTGGGTTGCCTCCCAAGAAGCACTTCTTTAACATCATTAGCTTGACTTTGTGCCATGTTTGACCATGATGGCTCGAACCAAGTTATGTCGTTATTGCATTTGTGCAATTTTCATTTATGCACCATTTTTTTGCTATCCATATTTTGATATTTTCATTTTCATCTCTATCAAGAAGTCCACCAAAATTTGATTTTCTATTCTAACAGTTTCATTGATCAGGTTGCTCTTCTTCATCAATTCTAAAACAATGATTTTTGTTGAAATGTTTCTCAAATAGAGTATAAATATTAAATGTCTCTTACTTATCCTCCACCGCAATATTAGCTTATCCTTCTCCATGTTAATCAGGGTACGATCCGTTGCTACGAATGGTCGCACCAATATAATTGGAATGTCTCGATCGTTCGGTATGTCCAGCATAATGAAGTCCACCGAAAATATTAAATTTCCTACTTTTATAAGCACATCCTCAACTTTGCCACGTGACTTTGAAATTGTTGTATCAGCTAGTTGTAGTGTTACTGATATTGATTTGACATTACCCAATCTCAATTTCTTATAAACAAAATATGACATTAGATTTATACTAGCAACCGTGTCACACAATGCATTAATAGCGCAAGAATTTTCAATTGAAATATGTAAAGTAAAACTCCCTAGATCTTTCGACTAGGGAATCAATTTGTTTTGCACTACTTTTCTCTGTTAATGTCATAATTTCAAATTTCGAAAGCTTTCTTTTCTCTGTCAACATCTCTTTCAAAAATTTTGTATAGCTTGAAATTTGTAATATCGTATCAATCAACGAAATAGTGATCTGGAGCTTCATGAGAACATCAAGAAATTTTTTAAATTTTGTGTCTTGTTTGTTCTCCTTGAGTCTCTGAGCAAAAGGAATGGGAGGCACATAAGGCTTGATTGGACTTGGTACCTTGACAGTTGATGCTTCTATACTTTCTCCATTCTCAATTAAGGCGGGTGCAGAGTTTTCCTCCATTATAGTTTCATCAACATCTTCCTGATCATCTTTTCTTTCTGGTCGTTTCACGGTAATCTCTGGTAATTATACCCCTCATTGTAGTTATAGCATGAATATTTTCTTCCATTGACTTCTTTCGAAGTCTTTTGGGGAATGGAAGTGGACGTACATATACTTTAACTTTTACAGAAGTTTTGGGTGGATCATTTTCCACTACTTTTATTGCCATCACTTGCTCTTTAGGATTTGTCATTATATTGCTTGGCAATGATCTCTGTGAACGTTCTGCAACTTCTTGATAGATGCTTGCTGATTTTAAAAATTAATATCAATATGTTGGATTACTTTGTCTGTTTTCTGCACATATTGATGAAACGTCTTCTCCAAACTTGGTTTGTTCTCCTGCTGGGCATTATTTAAACTATTCCCCTGTTGATTATCTAACCATCTGAAATACGGATGCTATCTCCATCCTAGCTTATATGTTTGCGAATATGTGCTAAAATTTGTTGGAGCCATTATGAATGAACTTGACTTGTTTTTCGGGAAAGCCCATAGACATACAATTTTTTGTCAAATGGTTAGCTCCACAATCTTCGCATGATGGACCATCCATCACTGCATGTGCTCCTCTCGTTTGTAATTTCACCAATAGCTCTACTTGCTTTGTCAAAGCTACTATCTGCTCATTCGTAGATGATATGTTATAAAATTCGTACATCACAGATACTTTCGGTGGTACCACTCTTTCTGATGAAAACATTGAATGTGTCGTGGCAATAAACTCAAATAAATCTATGGTTGTTGTTCTGATTTATCTATAATCGATCCACCAGCAGATGAATCCACCTGAGATTTTGACAATTGTGAGATTCCAATGTAGAAGTACTGCATGTGATTACCTATTGTGATTCCATGATTTGGACACTTACGCATCAGCTCTTTGAATCTGTTCATACCTCATGATAGCTTTCTACATCTTTATGTTGAAAATTTTGAATTTCCCGATCAATTGTTCTCATGTAGTAATGCTTTCATGATATTCGACGTCTAACCACTCTAGTGCAACCTATCTCAGTGTATATGGAAATAATCGCAACTTGATAGTGTCTTCATTAACCCTCGGAGCATGGAAGTTCTGACAATTTCTGAGAAATCCGAAGATATGTGTGTTCGAATTTTTATGAGGTAGCCCGTAGAATTGGAGAGTGTTACTCATAAAATTGATCCACTCTGCCATTATCTAAAAATTATTTACCCTAAAATATGGATACACAATATTGGAACACGCAGACGCAACTATGGGCGTCAAGATCATTGAAATTGACAAGTCTCCTTCATTTATTTTCCCTCGCTCTTGCTGCTGATTCGGTAGTGCTGCTACTCTTGCGGTCACTTGTCCAATTGGCTGAATAAGAATATGAATATTTTGATCATCAGCCATTTAATGTTGTTGTTTTTGTTTTCCTTACATCTTCGTCTGAAAATACGTCCTAGTTTCGAGTCAAACAGTTCAAGATCAACGCCTTGAGTATGAAGCATACAATCGAACAAATTTTTTTTTTAATAAAAGAAAAGAAAATCAAATCAAATACAGTTTAAAATAAAATAAACTAAAAATAAAAGTACATAATCCCTAGTAGAGGCGCCAAAAACTTGTTGCGTTTTTTATATTGCAAGTGTACGATATCGTAACAAGCAGAATAGTGGACTTTTGAGTCAGGATATCGTTTCCACGAAGACTATATTTCAGGACTTAATCAATTTTTTCTAACTCCTATTTGATAAAAGCTAGTAATTAATTATGATAGTTGTAATTATTTTTTCTAACTACTTTTAACTAATTGAAAATATTAAAAAAAATTGCAAACAACGATTAATTGGAGATTTAAATATGTGATGAATATTATGGCATAACAATTTCATCTATTGATCACCTTAATTTTTAATTCAATATTTATAACCTAATGTAATGTTCGATCGAATTCTTCTATTGTATTCGATTTACCCATCTCGAGTTCTCATTAAGTATTTAACTAATTAAATTTCATATCTCTATATGAATCAACTTTAGTTAAACGAAACACTAATTCTAAGAATTCATTTAAGATTGCAATAATTAGTACATGTATCTCTTCACGTTATATTAATTTACTGAATTTTACTATATGGTATAAATCTCAAACTTACATCTCGATTCGTAAGAGACTCACATAATAATAAAATTAGTGATCAAGTAATTCAATACATTAAACTCATAGTAAAACTAACACATATAAAAAAAAATCACAAAAATCTTGAATAAAAAAAATAAAAAATCACAAATCGACTACATTATTTTCCTTAATATGAAAATTAATTACTCATACTGTAAAAATAAAAACATGCAAAAGTGAAACAATATAATCAAAAATTGACGAAACGTAAAACTGCTCGTGTATGTTGTCTCCTTTCTTTCTTTCTTTTCTCTCTTTTTTCTCAGAGTCTCTCTACGTATTTTTTATTTTTTCTCTCTCTTTCCTTTATGCTGTCAGCCCTTTCACTTTCCTCTTTCCTTCTTTTTTTTCTCCTCCTTTTCCTCTTGCTTCAGCCGCCGTCTTCCTTTTTTTTTATTTTTTTTTCTATGCCTTTTTTTTCGTTTTTCCTGTGCATCTCCTCCTCCTGTTTCTGTGTGTATATGTATATATTTCAACCGATCCAATTAAAACTTTCAATACAAGCTCATTGACGCCTATTTAACTCCAACATATTTATTGTATTATTTATCTTTAATTTTTCATTAAACATAAAATTTTACCTACAAAATACAATATAACATAAATTATGTAGAATTTTATCCAAAAAATAATAAAATATCATGATTTAAGATCTCGAATAAGCGTAGAAACTATACTTATCAGAATGCCTCAGTTCCATATAAAACTTGGATTTGTTCCCCAGGTTTAAGACCGCAGGAAATATTACAAAAATTTCAAAAAATTGATTTCAAGTTGCCACATTTTCCTCAGCTACCTACCAACGTGGAGGACAAATATGGAAAATAAATTACGGAATTCTATGATACAAAAGTTAAGAATTCACGTCTCAACAATGAGGCTTCTCTAGAACTAAAATGATGAGGCCTGAACGTTATCTTTGTTTCCAGCAAGGATAAGAGAAATCTCCAGACCACGACTGAATGCTTGATTAAAGATTAGGCGCGATTGGAAGGTGTAGACAAATGGAAACCAAGACAACATACACGGCTATAGGGAAGAATATAATTATACCCATTCCAGCATCATACATTCGGGCAAGCTCCTTCACGGAATCCCAAAGCTCTAAGCTCCTCACTATACTCTTCCACGCGATAGCCAACTGTGCAAGTCACGATCGTAGTTAGGATTACCGGGAAAACAATTAGAAGGAAAAGAAAAAGGTGCTTGTTTGACATAGCATATTATAAGCTTATCAAACCTCATTTTTATTTACACATTCCTTAGTATCCACAACTTTTTACCCACTTATTATCTACGATTTTAGGACCAACAGCTTATAATCTAATAAAAGCTTTGCCAAACATGCTCTTAATTCCTTAAAAGGATAATAACTTACGCAGATAATGCAGCATCCAGAGAGAATAAATGCAAGAATGCTAGCAAACAAAGTCTGCGACAGATAGGTTTGTGAACACCCCAACAAGGCAAAGGGCTACAATAAGTCCCAAGCCAGCCAACCTCACATCAAAAGAATCCTTTGTAATGAGTACTCAGTACTGGCACAATTAGAAATAACAGGAAAACAGTTTTCGAGAGAAGTGGAAGAGACTGGTTACTGACTGGAAACAAGTAGTAGAGAATGTGATGAACATTTATGCAATCAAAATAAGTCATTTTAACCAATAAATCAAGTTTTTGATTCATTTGTATCTATAATCAGATTGATTCTCATTAAACACTTGGAAAAAATAGCAGCACCAAATAGGCAGTGATAATGAATGTTGTAAAATAAACCATGGCATCAAATAGTTTTCAGATTAATCACATATTAGCAAGAGAATCATTCAAAATTAAAATCGAAAAATAATGTGATGATACCATACATCATGTGAAAGCATTCATCTCCATTTCTTCGGATGATAGAAAGACGAAAATTATTTTAGGAAAGGGGGAAAACTTATCTTTTACAAAATCATAAAATTCTTGATATACAGCAATCTAATTTATTAACTTCCTTGTACAGCATAATCTCATAACATAGAATCTAGGCTTATTATTTTCCTTTTTGAGTCTCAGCGTATCCTAGAAACACACACTTAATTGATTGAGGCGTGAGTATTATCCTTTCATGTGGCGGTAAATTAACAAAACAAACACAGCCAAAGGGATGGAGATGAGAATATATGAAATGATGACCAAATAGCTTATAAAATAGAGAAACATTATTAAGAGTGGAAGAAGGCAACCGATTTATGAGATGAACCGCGATAGAAAATGCTTCACACCAAAAACAAGAAGGAACAAATGACTCAATAAGAAGCTCGAACCATGTCAAGAAGGTGAAGATTCTTGCGTTTTACCACCCCATTTTGTTGAGACATATATTCACCTCCCAAATCAGATCGTAAGATCTTGATTGAAGAAGAAAATTGTTTGTCAGTGAGAGCACGGAAAGCCTGAAAGGCAGAAAACCTCACTCTTTGCATGGGGTCTTTGACTTTGATAATATAATTGACCGGTACATTTTTTAATGTATTGGATTCGACCACGTGAAATTTAATTTGTGAAATTTATTACATGAATTTAATTTCACTTGAGTATTGTATGTAAGACCTTAATCTTGAGCGGATAATGGGTTTTGATTACTAACTTGAAGTTCTTTAAAGTATATGGTTGGTCAATATCTTAGGGGGTTGTTCTCTTTTTGTTTTACTTTTGTATTTTGAGTTTTGAATTCATTTTAGATTTTGTGTTTTGAGTGTCCATTTTGAGATTGAAAATGGATTCTTTTTGACATTTTGAAAAATTATTTTGAAAACACTCAAAACGTATTTTGAAAATTTTGGCTTGATTATAACTGAAAACACTCAAAACGACAAATTTATTGTTTTGGGTTTTCTTTGTAAATTTTTAACTTGTTTTCAAAAATACGTTTTCGAAAATAGGAAAGAGAACGCGTTTTCAATATTTTGGAAAATCAAAAACAAAAAACGACTTGAAAATGGTAAAAAGAACATGTCCTTAGTTTCTTGAAAATTAAAGTGAAATAACGTCGAATATATATTCATAATATGGAATTTGTAACCTATTTAATAGGCACGATCATGGTCTTAAAAGAATTTCTAGTGGACAAATTAAATCTAAGCTCGGTAATTTTACATTTATTGTTGGATTAATATTGTAATGTGATCACATGAGATAGTTAGATAGAAAATGAGGTTTGAGGATTTTTATATATTTGAAAATTACATTTTGGTGATTTTACATTGTTCCGAATATTCGACATAGTCTACGAGGTAACATAAGAACGATAAATCAAATGATATAATTATTGTTTATATATAGCTTCGGTAATTTTAATAAGACTGAGTATACAATCATGTTCTTTCAATGGAATAGAACGGGATTATTAAACTATTTCAATCAAGATTTGATTGGATTAAGATTAAATTATTGGAGTTTAGTTTAATTGGTCTGATTATGTCCCTTGACCCTCGGTAACTTCAAATTAATAAGAAGTGGAATAAATTATAATAATTTATTATTGTCTATAGTGGAGTTAATTAATTAATTGGATGGAGACGTGTCACGTGTGCTACGCATATGCTATTCATATATGGAAAGAATTTGATATGGATTAGAACTAAAGAGGAAGTCCTTTTAGTAAATGGATGTCTCCATATTCGAGTAATGTCCACATTATATAATATATTGAGGTTCAGTTAATGTTTTTATTATTGTGCCTCATAAACATAAGTCTTTACAAGTTTTGAGTTCTTAAAGAACAACCGAGAAGGCCAAAGGGTTTGAAGGTAGAATCGAGGACAACAAAAATGAATTTTCTGTAAAGCACGCTAAAGTAATTCCCAAAACACGTATGTATTATTATTCAACAAAATTATTATATTTCTGTCAATACACTAAGTAATTAAAATTTTTTTTCCAACAATTGGTGTCAAATCCTTGGTTTGTACATTATTTTGCCTATCAAGAATTGCATAGTTTTTTAGTTTATGAATGTGTTGGAAAAGGGCGATGTTAGGATTATATGATTTATTTTGTAATTAGATTAGATGATATTTTGATTAGGAAGACCAAGATGCAATTTTGACTCGGAGGACCTGATATGCAATTTTCTCTTAAAGGACAGGACATCACCATCTTCACAAATCAGAGGACCAAACTTGATTTATCTATTTTTAATGTTGATTCATTTTTTTTTCTGTTTTGTTCAATGTTTTTATTTATATTTTAATGTACATGTAGTCTAAAGTTGATTACTTCTTTGTTTTAACATATTATCTAAATAAATAAGTAGCTTTATGGTTTTTCTTCAAATGCCGTTATTTTTCAACTACCACTACATGATAGTATCATCAACTACCGTAGCACCACGGACCGTTCCTTCATACCAAAACTCCAGACTCGCGATTGTATACAAAGATATAAATGCAACATTTGTGCCTAAAGAGCAAACATAACATTTATTATTACATATTTTCATTTTCGCTTTGATCCTCTCAAGGGAAAAATCTATACAAATTGACTAAATTATTGATCAAAAAAGTGATTTTATTCAACTATCATTTTGTGGAATGTCTTGCTTTCTATTTATCTGAAGAGAAAATGGTAAATGGACTGGTGTGGACTGATATGGCCCATGGCGAGTATGGATAGTGCATGGCTGGACTTCTTTGTTATTGAAATATTGATTGGCTATCATACTTTTAAGAATACAATTTTCAAAACTATCAAACTTGTAGAAACTTTGGCCACAAATTTAGAAACTTTTGTCTCTCCTTATTTGCAGATTATTGATTGTCATTTACAAGCAATACTTTTTGGTAGGAACAGAGGAAACGAAAGGGCTTTCCGGCGTTGATGAGCCTATTTCGTGTCACGAATTTTGAATTTACCAAACACTATTTCAGCTCTAGGCAACCAATATGCTGGATTCCGTATTCAAACTCGACTAATAGGAACAATTTTCATCCAAGTTTGTTTTTCGTTCGTTAAAATTGAGGTAAATCTGTTATGAAAAGCATTAATTGGTGACTGCTCCTAAATTATGTTGAAAAAATCATGTGGATGAACAATTTCTGAGTATTTCATTGTGACTTCTACGTTCTGTCGAGTATATATTGTTACTTTTCTGTCTTCAATTCACGATTATAGCTGGTCCATGATTTAAAATATGAATTCGACATTCTTCGTTCTACTGAAAAAACGCATTGCTTATTTGTGACCAACGAACTTAGTTGTGCTTATTTCATATCCTTGTCACGTACAATTTATTCAGCATGTGACCTCAACATATTCATCACTCATTCATGACCAGCACACTTATTTGTGCTTAATTTGAGTGTAAAATATAAGACCTCAATTTAATTATTTTTTATTTGCAAGCAACAAACTTTGTTGTGCTTATTTCATGCTTCTATTTGTTGTGTATAATATAGTCAGTATGCTACCTTAGTTTAGTCACTGTTTATTTGTGATCAATAGGCTTATTAGTACTTGTTTCGAGTATAGAATATGTTCAGTTTGTAACCTCTGAAAATTGACACTTATGTGACATTTTGTTATGGTGGATGTTGTGACGTGAGTGGCCTTAACGTTTTCGCTAAAAACTGTTTCTGACATGTACATATATGACTCTGTAATTTGTGACTTGATGTTATAATTGAGTTACTTTTCTTTTGGTGTTTTTGCAGCGATTGCATACTTTCTGTTTTGCCTATTGTATGGAGGCCATGCATCAGTATGACCTATTACAACTGTGCTGTGATCTAATGCGTTAATTGAGTGTTAAAAATGAGAATGATAAATTAATGGGTGTCAAATGGGAACATTATATGATTATGACTTATAAAGTTGGGTGTCTACGACCCAGAACTTGTGTCCTTGAAAATTATGACTTTCTTCGAAAATTGTGACTTGGTTTAAAATTAGAAAGCTTCAATAAGGACAAGAGGGAGAATACATTGACTATTAATGTTATTACATGAAGATCAGTATCCATAATTATTATTAATCCAAGACATAAAAAACATATAGCCAGCATGCCACATTTTTTTTCTCAAAACATAATCAGAACGAATAGCGAGAAATATTTTAAAGTACAAAACAACTTGAAAATCATGGTATTTAAGCCAAAGTACCCGTCAACCTCAGAACTATATCGCTGAAAAAATTCAATTTTCCCATACACTTTGACAAATCTAAACAACCATGACCTAATTGTAATTCAACTATATTGGACATTGTTTAATTCTCACATACACTTTGACGTATGTAAATAAAATCAGCAATCATCAGCCTACTGTAATATCATGTCCTCAACAACATATCTTTATCAAAGATGTAACGACTTAAAACAAACAAAATCAACTCAACGACCATGAAGTTTTTACAGTCCAAATAGATAGAAAATTGTGACAATTAATAGTTTCAAGTATGCACACAATTTAAAATGAGACACAAGACATGTCTTTGAAAAATTTTCATTACGTGTGAAGATTGTCATGATGTTTTGTGACTATGGTCTATGAGGTGGTGCGATTTGTGACCTAAAATATTTGTAGTACGTTATGTGATTGTAACATACTATATTGTGTGAGTACGAGTTTTGACTTATAAACACATCTATAGGTAGAACAAAGTATGACCGACCCTGATCCAACTCTCTCATCGTATTTCTACAATTATCTTGAAGGTATAGTCGTGGTAATATCATGCAATACCACCTCCTATTCCATGAAATTACATAAGGTTTTGCAATTTTCTCTCTTTTTTATTCCAAGTACAGTTCTAGATTCATTAATTGGATTCCTACAGATGACAGTACTATTCAAGTTGCAAAGACTAGGAACGCAGAAAATTTTGGCTTATATAAGAAAATACAGCAGCAGAAGAGAATAACTCTCCACTGGCTCTACAGTCACTGAGTCACCCAAAGCCCAGAGAGCAATGACGGAATCATTCAAAAAATTCTCATCCCTCTCGTTTCTGTCTCAATTGCATTGGTTGGTTTTAAAAGAATAAATTGAAACTGGGTCCAACCCATTGTTTGATTAATTTCCATTCATATATGAATTCAAACACTGTAAGCAACACACACATACACAAAAAAAAAAAAAAAAAAATCCCTCTTTTTTTTCTTTCTTTCTCAAAATTGCAGTTTGCTGATTTCTTGATTAATATATGTTCAAACATAAATTGTCAGCAAAATACGAGAATAAAAATCTCAAAAGAAACTACAATTAGAGAAGGATATTACTGCAACAACGCAACTTTTTTATATCAAAATTTCATTTTACAGATTTCAAAATAATTAATCCCAATTGTCTCCAAGCCATTTTTTATTTTTTTTGGAGCTAGATCCCACTATTAAAAATGAGTTCTTAGCTTTTAGTCTTAAAAAAATGTGTGGCCCTAGGCTATAAATTTCTCTGAATAAACCCTTTTGTCACGTATAAAATAAGAAGAAAACTACATCCAATTGATAACAGAATGTAGCTGAATTATTAACCGAAACATTCCACTTTGCCATGCATGCCTTTGTTCAAAATTTGCCACATTTTTCTTCCCCAAATTAGGGCATGACAATTAGAAAAATAGGTTTAGATACCCTTATTTCTTTCCAATTTACCATTTATGTCCTTTTGTTTTGACACTTTCGAGACAAAATCCCAACAAAATTAATATTTAATTTTAGCAGCATACTTTATGGGAACCATAACTTTTCAACTGTATATTCCATCAATTTTTATTAAAATTTAGTAAAAATTTAATTTTTATATACATCTAACAAGGTTACTCATTATTCACATCTCCCCACATCCAAGGCAAAAGGTATTAACTAGCTGGATAGATTGCAACTAAAAACACGTAGGGACCCCAAGTCAATAGTCGATGTTCTGTGATGTGGACCTAGGGTTCAATTTATTTCTCTTGCAGGTAGAATAATAATGATAATACATTTTCTGCCAAACATTTAAACTAGTAAATGCTCAGAGCCAGGGTACGGTTGATCATGCCAATACTATACAACATTTTAACGAGTCTCTTTCAGTGAGCTTAAATCAGATAGCATTGATATTGAGTAGGGTTGTCAAGTTGACTATATTGGTTGAATATAATTTAATATAAAAATATTAATTTTAAATTATTTTCCGAAAACCGAAGGCTTCAATGATTTTGATAACTAGGGTTGTACAAAATTTCTCACAATTGAATAAATATGACTCTTGGGTAGATGTGTCAAGACAAGTGAATAGGCTCGATCAATCTGCCTATATCCCAACTGAATTCAAGTATGTTACGATCCTCAATCTGTTCATCTAACAATTGTTTGAATCTAGAAACTTAAAATGACCAACTAGCCAAGTCAATTCAATTTAATATAATGAAATTTAAATTTGATTTCGCAACAATGAGAAACCACGAATTTGGTCATGCTTTCATTCTTTGATTAAAAAAAATAGAAAATTAAATTTGTAAGTAATTTTTATTTTATTTCGACTTTTTTATTTAAGTCATTGTTTGATATAAATTCTTTAAATTTTTTTTTTTCAAAATTCATTTTTAAACACACGTTTTTTCGATAAAATAATTTTACATATGGTCCTATAATTTTTTTCGCACAATCTAAAAAGGTATTACTTTTCCCAAAATCTATTATTAAAAAAATATACATCTCCTAATTGTCAAATGCTGATAGATTGTTGTTTTAACTTGTAACCACATCAAACTTAAAATCATAAATTAATTCTCGTGATTATTATTGGTCGAGTCGAATTGGAGTGAATAAGTTAATATTGATTGGTTGGTTTGGAGTGTCGAAACCAATTCAATATCAAATTTATTTAATAGAAATATATTTTTTCATTATAAAATAAGTGGGCTTATATAATTTTGATAGAGAATTTTATTCGTACATGGCGACAGTCGATTATCGTAACATGTCTCATTCTTATTTCTCCAAATTGAACAAAACCAAGTTGCAGTATGAATTATAATTTCATTATGAGATACCAAGCATCCATAATAATGAGAGGAAGATTTTAGGTGGGAGTTTGGGGTCAGTTCAGAGCAGAAACGGGGGCAAATTATTGAGTCTTGAAGTTTTGCCTTTAAACTTTCATTTTCCAACAGTTGGGTTTTATCTTTATTATATTTGAACAGTTTCTATTAAAAATATAGGTTAATTTGAAAAAATAATTTTACATTTGAATTCAAATATTGAAAAAGATAAATTAGAAAAAAAAAAAAGAAAAAAAGGAAAACAAAGGCAAACGACTGCTCGATAAATATGTATAACATTTTTAAAAAAAATAATATGAATAACAATTTTTAAAATGTATTAACATTTTTCACATGGCACGTCTAGTTTCTCCTCTCAAGTCTCACGTTTCTTTCCTATAGTTGTCTAGAAAACATTGCAGTTATCAATTTAAGGCAAATACTTGATTTCCTCAACAAGTCTTATGTCCTATCCTCTTCAATGAAAGTGTATGTTTTCTCAATTGTCATTTTAGTACGTGTTTCCTCAATTGTCTCTGAAAAAAGGTTTATTTTTTTAATATATAACATCTACCTAGAGTAGCATGTTTATTCCTAGTTTTGATTTGGAACTATATATTTCAAAGTACATATGAGATACAACGTTAAAGTCAACAAAATTTTATCTTTATTGGACAAAGGGGAATCAGATCTTTCTCAACTTCCTCTTCATGATAGTCTTGTGACGATACTATGACATCTTCATCCGGTATTTCCTATGAACAATTTGGAGCTCTTCGTCTGGATTTAAAGAGAGAAATAATGCACATTGGATGATGAATTGAAAGTTGATCAATGATAGTTACGAGTTCATGTTCTATTGCTCATGCTCTTGATTCTCTACAATTTCTGGATTTTTCTCTTCGAAGAGACCTAAGTAATTAAAGCAATTGGCTATTGTTGTGCTGGAAATGTCATGCTACTTAGGTAGAAAAAACCAGTATACATGAAAAAAAAAACATAAAAAATTATGTAAATATTCTACAAATTAATAACACGCGCTAATTATTTATTTTCAGAAAACAAATTTTAATTTTAATTTAATTCTAAGTCAAGAATTAATTTTAATTACATATTTATGAAATTCATCATTTTTCAACCACGCATTTTATGTACTTTTATAAAAAATCTGCTAAAAATCTATTTTAAGTGCATAATCTTTTTCAACCTTCGGTGCCCATTATTTAACAAAAATATTTAAATAGTATTATTAGAAGAATGTGTGGTTGAAAAATAGTGAAAATTTTGAATTTACTTGTATAATATTTTATTGTGTGAACATATAGTTGAAAACGAACTTATAAAAAAGAGTTTTAAAAAAGAGTCTCGACAATAATGAGAAGAAGATTTAAGTTGAGAGTTGGGGGCAGGGTAAGATGGCGGCTATTGAAAATAGGATTTAATTATTATGTAAGATATAATAATTTTGTTGGAATAAAACCCCATAGGTGTTTTAAAAATTATTTTTGTAACGTTCTTTATAGAATTATAAAAAAATCTTTTGCATTGTTCTTTTTATTACAACTCATCCCAAAAAACACGCTCAAAATTCCCAAAAAAATGAAAAAAAATAATGGCAATATTTCGGCAAGAACTTTACATTCCAAACTGCACACTCAAACTTATTGTTACTCGCTGATATTATTAATATCCACAAGGGCTCTACGTCAACTACAGAAAGGCCCAATTACATGCCAACATGTTCATAAATACTCGCGTCACGAATTTCGAGCACAATTGAAGCATAAGACGCCTCAGCCATCGAAGCACCATTTAGCAGCAAAATGTGCATGACCCTAACACTTGAATAGAAAGGAAATTTGAAGCCTCATCCAAATGACGAAAATAGAAGACATGACTCGATCTTGGACATTGATGTCATTTTAAGTGAACATCCGACACAATGAAATCGGCATAATCTGTCATGCAACAAACTCATGTGTGCACGTAACAATTTGCAATTGTCAGGTATCACAAAAGCACATAACACAACAAAAATATTGAAATTTGGACTTGATTATGACTTTCAACATAATAATAAGAATGTTAATCATAAAAATAATCAAAAAGTCCTATATTTAAATTTTTTTTTTTTTAATAAATAGAATGATTAACATAACAATAAAAGGATTGAAAATCGAGGGGTTAAAAGCAAACATGAAGAAAAACCTTTGAGATCCAATGTTCTGCCCTAAAAAGCTGCAACAGATCAATGCAACAACTAGGGTCGACACTATTGAAATTCTCAATATTCTCGACTAAAATATCGTCAAAAAATTCTTTCAACTTTCAAATAAAAAATCCCAAAAGGGAACGAGATCCTGCCAAAATTTCGACAGGGAAAATCTAAATCTTTGAGTGAGTTTTCTAAATTCAATTCATGTTCATGCTTTATGTTTCAAACAGCAAAAGCGGTGATTTTTCTCCCAAAAAAAAAAAAAGTTCATTCATGTAATATCATATTATGTGAATTTACTTAATTGTTCATTCAATTGAAAAAGTAAAAATTACTATTGGAATTGAATTTAATTATGGTTCTTTAGCGGAACTAAGAATCGGACAATTTTGCTCGAATTCTCAATTTAAGACCCAGAACATATAAATTTAACTAGAATCAAACTGAAAAGATTGGTTCGATTTTTTGCGGTTCTTAAAAAAAACTATCACTCCAATTTTTTTATGTTACTCTTCATACCCCAATTGTATTTTCAAAGGTGAGCCTTTAACCTTTATTTTTTTTCCTCGGATATTTGTCCTCTCAGACATTTTCGTCAAAAATAGAGGTAACTGGTGGAAAAATTATTTTGCATTCAAATTCATATTCAAAATTATATAAAGCAAAAAAAAAAAAAAAAAGTAGAAGGGAAAATCGGCTTGATAAATTTGTGAACATGTAATTTTCACATGGTATGTTTCTATATTTATTCTCTCCTTTCTTGTTACTTCCTATCTTTGTCTAGAAAACATTTGATGTTGTAAATTTAAGGCTAGAATGATTTCTCCTACAAGTCTTATGTTGTGTCCCCTTCATTTTTAATACATGTTTTCTCAATTGTCAATTTTTACGTGTGTCCTCATGACCTCATTTTGTCCGTTACAAAGCAAATTTCAGTACGTGTTTTCTCAATCAGTGCGACTACGTACAGGGGCGGACCGGGGGTGGCCTAGGGGGGCACGTGCCCCCCTAGATTTTGATTTTTTTTAAAAAATAAAATCATGTTTAGTATCCGATTGAAATCTAAATTTTAATCTAAATCAAAGTTACAATTAATTTTAATAACATATTTTCATATAATCCATAACTGTTTAACTTTTATCAAAATTCACTAAACAATTGATTTTAATTTTCACCAAACAGGAATAATATCACAATAAATTTGAATTTTGATAACATGCTAATTTTAAAAATTCTCCGACGATCGTATGCTAATTGAATTTACAAATTGTTTATGTCATCTCAAAACTTATTTCGAGAACTAAATTCTGGGCATATCGAATAGTTCAAACATATATTAAAAATAGTTAAAAATACGTTAAACGTGAGTCTTAAAGAAATACGTCTAATCCGCATTTTAAAAAAAAAATCAATTATTTCATTAACATTTATTATTTTTGTGATACAAATTTCTCAATATAATTTTCATCATTTTATTAGGAAATTTTATATGAAATATGACATCCGAAAAAGTCATATCCCATGTAAATTTTCGGGTGTAAAATTACAATGGGTATGATTTTTTTGGACGTCAATTTTCGATTGTAAAATTTCTCCCAACTTTTTTGCAAATTCGATTGTGCCCCCCTAACTTTAAAGTTCTGCGTCCGCCCCTGACTACGTATTAATGATGATTATATTGTTACCGTGATTGTCTTTGTTCCATCACTTTATAAAAATATTATTTCATACAATAAATGTCTCCAAATTTCATTCATTGTTGTGCTTTCTTCTTCAATCTTTTATTGTCGTCTTTTAGTACTCTCAAATCTACCTAGCTCGTCCTTAATTACAGTTTCTGTCCGAGAAAAATAATGAGCAAACGTGGTATCCTAATTAATGGAAAGTTGAAAATAAAAATGCTTTGAAAATTTTGAAGACATAAGTGTGACAAGAAGCAAAATTTAAAATCCTTTAGTGCAATTAGCTCCCAATAAAAAGTTTTAAAATTGTGGTGGATTGAAAATAAATTATGACGGCATCCGCGTACCAAACAAACACTTATAGATATTTGGTAAACACGGTAAAAAGTATTCACTTGGGAGGTAAAGAGTGTAATTTGTTACTTGTATTCTTAAACAAGAAAAATAAACAAAAATCAAAAGTTAGACAAAAAAAATTTCCACGGTAATAGGATACCAAGACAAAAAAAAAATCGTCTAACGAGAAAACATGTGCTAATAAATGAAAGCAAAAGATAAAAGTACGATGAAAAAAAGTTGAAAATATAAGTGTGGAATTAAACAAGAAAAAAGGACCTTCATTTCAATTAACATCTGATGCAGTGTAGGGTCAATACAATTACCCTTTTAGTCATGAATAACTAAAATATAGCATGCAAAATGTAAGCTTTTTCAAAATAAAGTAAGCAAATTGTAAATTCATTTGATGTATTTTGTAAATTTGGCTTTAAAATCGTAGACCACGTCGACAATTAATATAAAAACTGGTAAGAAAATAATGTGAGTATTTATAATTCATAAATTTGTTTGTGCATTTGATTTTGTACTATTTTGGTGTACTATGTGCAGTTCTATAATTGATGGCATGCAAATGTCTTATGTTTAAATTTACCTTCTTGTAGTTAATTTGTAGGCATAATCTGCGATTTTCCTCCTTCATCAAGATCTAGGGCAGGGCAGGGCAGGTAATGGCCGTTTGAGATACGATTCATCCTTTTTTTTAGTAACTGGATAGACTATATAGAATTTTAAAATATACTACACATCATAACACGACATGACATGTTGAAAGTAACGAGGACTTGCAAGCTGCAAGTATCTAATAATTTAAGAAGGGAAATTTACAAAATACGACCTCTATATACACTTTATGTATCGTATTTATTAAATTTATATTTTACATAATACATTTTACAATATAGTAACAATTACAAACTTGCCAATAAAATAGTTGAATATTCCAAAATATTTATAATCGAAAATAATAATCACACGCTTTTATTACATTATGTAACAATTTACATACATTTTAACTATTTTTATTATCCAAAATTCAATTACTATTTCAATTTCATCTTTGATCCTCTCTCATTCATCTCTCCATAAGTTTCCATGTAAAATAAAGTTAAACGAACACAAAAAGATCAAAAATTTTAAAATTTTTCGGGTGAAAAATTATATCAATCAAATACACTTAATTAACAATTCCGTGAAAAACAAGTTCTAGACAATTATTTTTTCCAAAATTCATTTTCTTTCCACCAATTTTTCACCCTTACAATCAAACAAACCCTTATATATTACATTATATAAAGTTTTGCATGCTATTTTCTCATCATTGGGTTTTCAGAAAATATTTTCTTTCTTTAAAGAATATTTGTGAATACAATCTTCTCCTAAACTATGACATTAAATCAATACAAATTAATTTTATTACGTTAATAATTGAAAAAATAAAAAATCTTCATTTGAATTTTAACCCCTGTTTGGTGGGGATTAAAATAAGATTTTTAGTAGATTTTGATAAATATTGATAAGAAATGTGGTTGAGTACTTGAATAGTTGTATATCCTATAAAACGTGTGGTTTAAATTAGTTGTTGACTTTGATTTAGATTAAATTTTGAATTTTAATTTCCACTAAACGGATATTGTAAAAACAAACAAAATTCTTAATTGTTGTATTCTAATTAATAAAATTTTCTCAACGAATAAAAACTAAAATATCAATTAAAACATTTCTATTTTAGTTATTATTTTGTAGCAAAAAGTCAATGGAGCACATAGCAGTATCAATATTCGATATTATGCAATATATCTGAGGATAGCACCCACAACTTTATTAATACTTACATCGATATGTATTACATGGCCTGAGTAATAATTATAATTCTTACAGAAGCACATGTTTGTATACACCAATTACTTCAAGAAGATGAAGATGGTCTTTTAACATCTTTTCAAAAGTCAACCCATGCTCGGCTTGGCTTGGCTTGACACAAGCATGAACCAAGCTCAGTGGGTTGAGATGAGCTCATCAAACAACGAGTCAAGTGGCTCGGTCCATTTAACATCCTAGTAAAGTAGTGTTACGTAATGTAATATATAATGTGCGATTTGTTAATTATAGTAATGGATATTTTGGTCTATTTAATTATTTTTAAAGGCATTAATAATTTTTTAAGCAAAATTTATTTTCGTCACTTAACGAAATATTTATGTAAAGTGTGATATGTATATTTTATAAGTTTCCCTATTATTTAAGATATACTTTTTCTTATTTTGATATAAATAAGATCATTTTAGTTTTAAAAATAATACCATATATAGACTGTTATACAAATTAAAAAATTATAAGATGTGATTTTTATTTTTTTGAAAAGTGATATATTAAAGATTGTGTTGTTAAAAAGTAGAAATTTATGAATTTATATTTAAAATTATTTTTATTAGAAGAATGTGTGGTTAAAAATGAATTTTAAAAAAAATGAATTTTAAAGTATTTGTACCAAAGAGGATAAGTTACTTCCCAGTTGAAGTCCACAAAAAGTCCATAAATGATGTTCGTTTGTATCAAGTTTTCTAGTATTTTTTGTCAAAAGTTTCGTAAAATTTTCTTTTTGGTGGAGCTAAATCAGATTTTGATAAAAATCGATGAAATATGTGATTAAAAAATTGTGAATCTCATGAAATATGTAGTTAAAATTAATTGTTTACTTTAACTTCCATAAAAATCTAGATTTTAGTTAAAAATTTAAAAAAGAAAACTTTTCAACAATTCCAAAAATCAGAAACCCTAGCTTCTTAGAAATTTCACTGCATCATAGCTGCTCATCTATGCCTATGTTTGATCCTCATTTTTTTTAATATTGTTTCAAAATTCATTTTCAACTATACATTTTTCTATAAAATAATATTACACGTAAATAAAAAAAAATTCTTATTTTTAATCACACAATCTCCAACAAATACTATTCAAAAATGTATTTTTTTTATTTAAAAATAGAGCTCAAACAAGGGTTATATAAAGAAACGAGGTGAAGAGAAGTAGATGAGATTCCTACACAAAAGCTAAGAACAATGGTTTCCAATTCCATCGCATTTTTCACTTCTCAAATCATTGCCATGATAATTTTCTCCTCTTTTCTCTTTGACATTTCATCTGCAACTAATCCTTCTTCCCGCCCTTTTAAGAAAATCTACGCCTTCGGCGACTCCTACACCGACACCGGCAACACCCGGACAGCCACCGGTCCCATCATCTTCAACTACGTATCCAACCCTCCTTACGGCATCACATACTTCCACCATTCCACGAACCGTTACTCGGACGGCCGTCTTGTTATCGATTTCGTGGCAGAAGCCCTTTCGCTCCCTTTTCTTCCGCCGTACGTCAACCCCACTGCGGATACGTCACACGGCGTGAACTTCGCCGTTGCCGGTGCAACTGCCATAAAACACAGTTTCTTTGTTAAAAACAATCTTACCCTAAATCTTGTTCCTCAGACAATCCAAACTCAGTTGAGATGGTTTGATAAGTTTTTGGAAAGTAAAGGGTGTAAGGATTCAGAAATAAGTGCAAAAGAGTGCAAGGAAGATTTAGATGATGCCTTGATTTGGATAGGTGAAATTGGAGCCAATGATTATTCTACTAGTATTGGATCTCAAGTCCCAAGAAAAACCATTCAACAGCTTGGAATCAACAGTCTCACTCGTTTTCTGCGGGTAAAATTTTTTTTAATTAATAAAATTAAAAAATAATACTATAAAAGTGAATTATTGCATTCAAGAATTTCCTTAGAAGCCATTTCCAAGCTGTATCCATGCATGCACCTGGAGAAGTGTTCACTGTGCACATACACATGAATTTTACTTGTATAAATGGTTTTTTCCTCGAATTTTCCTCTTAACAACTCCTACGAGGCAAATCTTATGCCCGCAAGTCCTTGTTTTTTATAATATGCAAGCTAGATTTTCTCAAGCTTCACTTTTTCTTGTAATCGAGTGGGTGAAATATAGAGCCCAAATATTCTGTTTAAAAGTTTTTTTTTTCTTGGTGAACTTGTGAAAAAGAACTAAAATATTGGCAGAAAAAACTTTCGCACTTTGTGCAAGAGAGTAGGGAGGTCAATTTTTTCATACTTGTTTTTAATAGAGTTCTACATTCTCCCCGTGCGAGCGACACCCAGATATTTCAGATCGCTTCGGGTATAAAGTTTGTAAACACATAGAATAATTAAATGATATACTTGTAGTCTTTATTAATAACTTTAGTTCAAATGTATTCATTCAAGTATCGCCGGTACTCATTTAGAACTTGTTTGATTTCTATTTTTTTTTTCAAAATACTTTTTTTATCTTTTTTTCAATCACGCATTTTTCAATAAAATAATATTATACGCAATCAAAAAAAATTTCCTTCATTTTTAATCACAAATTCTCTATCAATTTACTGTTCTAAAATGCATTTTATACTAAAAATGTGGCTCAAACAATTCCTTCATAAAATTTCCAAGTGTTAGTTTTGAGGGGGGTTTTGAATATTTTAGTTGGAATAAGTGCAACCCTTTCTAATTGTTCAAGTTTTGAAATCAAATTGTTAAACACAAGGCTTCGTGATCCGCTTTTAAACTTCTGCCTAGGTTTTCTACAACAATCATGCTATTTGTACATTTTTATTGACATTATTGTGAGATGTCAACTTTTAACACATTGATTTTAACAATACTTTTAACACATATGAAGATGGACAGATTGCATTAGCTAGGATAGTATCTCATGACATGAATCGTTATATTAAATTGCTATAGTATTTTCGTGTTTCACATTGGGTTATTGGTCCCTAGCTCGGTTAATGTGATATCTTATAACATGAATCCTTATATTATGGATACTGAATTTGTTGCTTCGGATATAGGCATTACTAAATAAGGGCGCAAAGTATATTGTCGTTCAAGGTCTACCTCCAATGGGGTGCATGACCTATTCCTTCGTAATCTCCTCTCCTGAAGACAGAGATGAATTAGGCTGTGTGGCGAGCATGAACAAGCAAGTGTCCATTCACAACGCTGCACTCCAAGGAAAATTGAACATTCTCAGAAAGGAATTCCCAACATCCGTCATTCTTTACGCAGATTTCTATAATGCCCACTCGACAGTACTCAAGAATGCAAAAAAGTACGGATTCAAAGAACTGTACAAGGCTTGTTGTGGCTATGGAGGTAGAATGTACAACTTCGATTTTTTCAACAGCTGCGGTTCTCCTTCCTCCAGTTCTTGCGCGAACCCTTCGCAGTATATTAACTGGGATGGAGCTCATCTTACGGAAGCAGCGTATAAGTTGATGGCGGATTCGTTTCTTAATGGTACGGATTGTCGTCCCCCTTTTAATTATTTGCTGAACAAGAAACTAAAATCAGGATAATTTCATAAAACCACCTCTTTAAATGCTTCTAATTTTCTGGTGTTTACCGCAAAAAATAAAAAAGGTGCTTTTAAACATAGTTCGGCGTACCATCTACCGAGTTTTTGTGGAAGTTTTCTGGGTTTTGAAATTTAACTCAAAATGTCTTCGTACTTGGTTTGCAGTGAAGATTGTTTAATTTGAATGTCATTGTACTTCTACTGTGAAAAAGTAAAGCCACGTCATTGTTAAATTTCCATTACTGTAATGAAATCTTTCTATATTTCTCTTCTACAAAAGATAGTGTCCCTACCTTCCTCAGTGATCGAAGGTTCAACTGCAGGGCCATGCCAAGCCTCGTATTTTTAGATACAGCTCAACTCGTTTTAAACCTCTACATTTCTGTACCTAACTTATGTTCCACTTATTAGCCATTCGACCCACACAAATCACCATGTTGAAGAAATGTTGCATGGGTACGTAGATATTACAATTATGGTGTAAATTTCTTACAACGATTGGTTTGGACAAAGAAAATGAAAAACGTCCAACATGGTTAAGGGAGTGTTTGGTGGGGATTAAAATTAGATTTTGATAGAAGTTTTTGAAATGTGTGGTTGAAAAGTTGTGGGACCCACGAAAAATGTAGTTAATATTGAATATTTGACTTAGATTAAGATCTGATTTTAATTGGTACAAAACAAGCTCTAAGTTTTATTAGGTAAGCTATAATTTCGTGTATTTCTAAAATACTATTTTTATCTTCTCTGCTCTCGTTTTCTCCTGTTTCATTCAGCATTTTGCCACTATGCTCAGCTATTCTCTTTTTATTTTGAACGAGAATTTTATATTTTTACAAATAGACAATGTTTGAACTACAAATTGAGATGGTCGAACACACTTTTATCAACGTATTTCATAATATCCACACCTTATCTACATTTTGTACTTTCCATATATCTTATAAGCACGTAAACAAACAAGCTGTAAATCAGTTTATCAGAGAAATGTCAATTTAAGGTTCATCAATGCGTAAACCACCTACATCTATAATCCATTAATAGATTATGTACAAATTTGCAGCCAGCGTAATGGCCTATAAAGCCATTAGTGATACGAAAATCGAGATACAAGTAATCACTTTTATTCGCACGACAAAAAATAAAAAGCCCAACAATTAAGACATGTTATTTTTTTCATTCTCGTTACTCTTAAAGATAACACAACTATAACATTTGCAAACCGCAATGCGCCATGTTAATTTAGGCCGTCCAGTTGAAATGTATACAAAGATCCACGTCGTAAGACATAGCCCAGAGAATGCAATGAATTAAACGAATAATCTATATTACCAGGAGCAATTAGTAACACAAAATTACAAGAATAACACATGATTTAAGGTGTTTCACCCTTAATGCAAGAACTAGTGCACTTGGTGCCACTGCTGAATTGCATTATATCAAAGACGAGAATTACAATATATTTTCATCTATTTTCTCCTCTATGACACACAAAATGAAGGTTCGCCTTGATACCCTTTATATACGAAGAAAATTTAAGGGCGACCTAATACATGTGGATAACACTGGAAAAATTTCGCTTCGGGGAAAAAATATATAGTATATTAAGCTCTACACATCCAACAAAGTAAATTGAAGAAAAGGAATTTCAGTCCTTTTTGGCAACTGACCATCTCAATAGCAATTCAATGTATTTCAACTACCCTGCTGAAATTTGATTAGTCAATATCAGTACAACATCTGAAGAAGAAGAATAGAACACGATGCAGAATATCATCAAGTCAAGTAATCAATAATGCATGTGGTGGTTGTAATTTTTGAGACAGGAGTGCTCAACATTTATTCCCCGAGTTACATAGGAAGTGATGGATATAAGTAAGGTTGTCAATGGATTGGATTTTGATCCGAATCCGACGAAATTAATGGGAGATGGATTTAGGGTCTCAATCCAATAACCCGATTAAAATCTAAATCCGATAATCTGTCAACTAAGTTGATCTAATATGGATATAGGTCAATTTGATTTGATTTGTTATAAATAATTGAGTCAGTGAAATATTTTTATGGTATATTATTTGTCACTAAAATAAATAAATTTATAATAAAAAAGTAATCAAATTCAAAATATAAAAAATTTTAAAATTTTA